>JAODAL010016977.1:0-79112 GCA_025379985.1 Phyllomedusa bahiana
AGTGTTGCTTGTCCCATACCGTTTTCTAAAGGGGGGCTGTTTTTTTGTGTAGGATTCTCCTCTGAAAGGGGAGCCCCATTGCTAAAAAATGAAAATTTTTTAAATTTGCTAAAGAAAGGACAAAGAAGGAAAAACAGACACAAAAGCATCTTAAGTGGCAAAAATCCAGACGATTTTGCTATGGTGCTTTCTATGTACACCACTGGCCCGGGGGTCACATAGCATGTGTATTTGTTAGGCACCCGGGAGTCTGTGCTGGTGGGGAATCTCATGTCTTAACATCCAGTCCTATTCATTTAGCCAATAGATCTGGGGGTTATTCCGGTCAACTGTTTAAACATTAACCACTGCACTGGTATAAGAAAGCTATGTGAGTAGAATTTTAATTGAATATATATTGCCTAATTGTATGATTTCACATTATAGAACTACATGTAAGATAAAAAAAAATGAACCGGACAACCACTATTTGGTGAATTAAAATTGTAACTAATTAACTCTAAGTCAGGAGAGTAAAAGACATTTTCTTAAGTCTACTGTCCTATTTTATATTTAAAGTACTGCTTCTACATTTTAAAGTGCTACTTCCATAAAAATAAAACATTCCCAACATTTAATAAAAAATATTAAACCCCCCAAAAAACTACATACTTTGACTTGTTTTTCATCTTCTGGAAACTCTAAAAGATTCCAGGTAAGAGATGGTGGAGAAGAGCCATCAGGTCCAGTGGCTTCAACTAGAACCACTTTACTACCCTTTGGAATCATCCCACAGTTCTTTGCAACAGTGGTTGCTGTTTGTATGTTGTCACCTAAAACAAAATAAGTCAGTAATACCGAGAATCTTTGGATATTTATAAGGTACAGTATTTGTATATATCTGTAATGCATATCTTTGAGCAATATTATTTAAATCTACACACAAATAGGTTCATCTTGTATCCGTGGTGAGATCATAGTTTAGCACCTATCTTAAGTGGGCATGCTAGAAACAACAGTACTAAAATAGTGAATTTCTATGATAAATAATGGGCGAAATGTATGTAACTATGTAACAGAGCTACAACATTTTTGGTGCATGAATGCCAAAAAAATGGGGTTTTGGCGATTATACATTGAATGTAATATTTGAGTTATAGTCAATTAAATGAACGGGGCTGCCACAATTTTCTGGTGTGCTTTGAGCCAAAAAACCTGTTGTAGTCCTGTACGATAGATGTACTGTATGAACTGTCCTATGTCAAAATCTGGTGCATGGTACAACAGATCCAACACATTAGTATAATCCAACTCCAAGGATGTGTTGCGCCAGATTCATACAATGCACCACATTTATGTGCCACAATAAAATGTAGCATGAAACTGTGGTACCAATCCATACTAATTTCATAGTGGTGAACCTTTAACAAATTTTGGCGCATACACTCTATGTGCCACTTTTTTGGTTCAAAATGGTTTTTGCAAAATTCTTTATTTTAAAGTGCTGTAAGACTCTTCAATACATACTGGCGAATGCTCTACACTAATCTACTAAGGGTATGTTCACACAGGCAAATTTCAGCGCGCATTTCGCATTGTATTTGCGCTCTAATACGAGCGAGATGCGCGCCGAAATTACGGTAATCCATAGTTCTCATATAGAACTATGGATTACGCCTCCTCTCCCCTGGCGTACAATACGATTGTATTGTACGCCCGGGGAGAAAAGTGACATGGCAATTACTTGCGGCGAATACGGTGAATAATGACAGCATATGGGGCCGGCGAGCTGCTGGCCTTCCTGCGTCGGAGGGATACGCGCCGGTCAGGGCGACTCCCAAACACCCGGCGTAATTGCAGGGCATACTGTACGCCCCACAATTACGCCGTAGGTTAGTGTAGCATTCATCAGTATTTATGAAATTGTCTCATAGCACTTTATAACTGTGTCCTGAGACAAAAAGATATGCCAAAATGTGCACACAACTTTGTTTCACCAGTTTGAAATTGGCATAGATTAGTAAGACCTTTGTGCGCCACATTCTATCGAGACACGTATAAATATGTCTATTCTTATGAATGTGGCATGACCTGACCCCAAAGACATACACAAAAAGACACATACAAAACTTTCTAGGGTGTCGGACGTGTGCCAGATTTAGATCTTTTAAAGATATCTCGGATAGGGGCAATGACAGTTTTTTGGGTGCAAATCCCGCCAGAAAACTGGCTCATCCCAATTCATACCTATCGCCCTGAGTTTTCTACCCCAACAAAATATGTAATGAAAGAAATTAGAATAGACTGTTGAAAATACAGTACTTAGATGAACAAAAAAACAATAGGTATACTTGCATTTGTTCTTCACTACATAGGCTGTCTAACAATTAGTACATGCCTAAGGAGTATAACATGTAAGCATTTTGTGGTTCCAGACAGATAAAACAGCATTAGTGCTTCTCTATGCCCATTGTGTATATGCCTACCTGTAATCATAACTGTTCTGATGTTTGATGCATGCAGTTCGTCAAGGACCATTGAAGTTTCTGGTTTAAGACGATTTTCTAATATCAGCAAACCAAGGAACTCCATATCCCTTTCAACTTCTTCTCTTTAGATAAACAGAAGTAAAAAACACATTAATGAACTAGATCATAATCACTTCTGGAGGACATCCATTTTTATACAATTCAATGCTGAAAAGATGTGGATTAGCTTCACTTAATGGGTTATTCCCATCTCAGCAAGTGCCACTGGAAGGGTCAATTACTGTAAAGTAAGTAATTTTCAAAATGCATGTTATTAAAAGATATATATGTAATATCTAATACAGGCAAGTTAAATGCACCTTCAACTTACACTCTTGTCTTCATGGTTACTAACAACCACTGTGTGCTGTGAACTGTTCACATAGCAGTTATGTATTATGCAACTACAGCTACCTTGATGTCATGTATATTTATGATTTAAAAGAGGCAATGTGTATTTATCATACTATGCGTCCGAGAGAGACATATAAAAGGGCACAGATATAGATTTTTTTGATCTACTGAGATATCAACTACCAGTGGGATATATTCTAATGATAGTCTCAATTGGTATATTGTTACTTGACTAACTATCTTCCATGGTTATCTATATAACATGCTGTTGTGGACTGTGGGATGTGCAACACTATTTATGAACATAGTACAAAGTTAACAGAAGATTGTACTACTCAATGGTGACTGAATAAAAGGCAATGGACAATAACCAACTGAATCACTAAATGAGTAATAGTATAACTATCTTAATTACCTAATCACTACTATCCAGTGTCCCCTTCTTTTTATTATTGTTTCATTGTACACTAGATGTAGGGAGTAATAGCATTATATACCTAAGTTAGGTTCCTGTTGGGGTTGCCCTTATTGGGGCAGCTGCTCCTTATCTTGATATATAGGGAATAGTATAGTGTTTATAGGGGTTAAAATAGGTTTTTGTAGTTGTGTACATTATTGTGGAAGATTAAAGGTTATCTTTTCAATGCAATTCTTTTTTGTGGCTATGTTTGTCCAAGACTATAAAGATGATTTTTTTTTTTCATTCGGCGACAGTATCACACTTGTCTATGAGTAAGGATTACTAGACTAATCCTATGAAAAGATGTGGTGCTGTTTCTGGAAAAAGAAAATTAACCCATACTTACCTGTCCCATCACGTTCAAGGATTACATGGTGCTGCAACCAATCTCTGGCTTCGGATGTCACATTCCTGCACAGAGGACAGTGATTAGCTGCAACATTATGTGATCCAAAAAGATGATGGTGAGGGACGTGGGGGAACACTGGAGATATCACAGTGCTCAAACATTGGTGATAGGAGAGGTAAGTATGGGATCATTTTCTATTTTAGCACAGTTGGAGTGGAAGGCATGTTATTAAAAGTCTTGTAAAACCCCTTTAAATAATAGTTAAAAGTGAACCGATTAATTAAATTCTCAATTAATGCTAATTTCCATTTAGCTCCTAAATCATAGTCAAGTAGTCCAGGAAGTAGGTCTGAATACTAGAGATCTGCATAAACTAAGATTGTTTCTGGAAAACTGATATGAAGGGAGGTATTAATAAATTGTTTCCTTGATGAACAAAATAGTAGCTCTGTAGGTTGAACAAAACTGTTTTATCTTAGATAGAGTGATGAGCGAGCCCTAAAAAGTTCGAGCTCGAGTCGAATCTTGAACTTAGAAAACTTGAGACGTTCTGTTAGAAGTTCAAGTCGAACTCGAACTCAAATGTCAAACCCCATTAAAGTCAGTGGGAGAAGATATTAAGGTTAATTTTTATACCTATACAGGTGTGAGAAGCTGTTATTACCATCCATAACAGTAAACTGGATACGTGGAACAACTTAGTGAAGAAAATTTGACTATAAGAGTGACAGAAAAAGAATTGAGAGGCTAAAATAATTTATTCCTTTCAATGGCTAACTGAAAAGATGAGGACAGCATAGCTATAGGAGGTGTAGTGGTAGCAGCTGCTATGTGGCCCCTTTGATACATAAGAAGACACCATGAGAAACAGGGAAGAAAAAACAAAGGGGGCGCCCAATAGTGAAATATGTTTGGAAAAAAAAGGCAGATTAAAACCGATGTAGGTGTGCTCACCTCTGGAGGTTGCGCTCCTATTTTAGAGGCACAGCTCTCATAAGCGCTTACAGGGCTTTGTGGTGCCGTAGCCCTTATCACAGCAGCCGCTGGTCTCGTACAGTACGGCGCTCAGATGAACGCCGAATGGATCTGGAAGCAGGAGAAAAAATGGTGGACCCGGCGCACGTGCAATTTCCAATAGAAGACTCTCCAGAGAAAGCGCTGGTGTTCAGCGAGAAACGCGAGTTGGGTTTTATTGTCTATGTTTTTAATGGTGCGAGGGCATTCCACCCCTGCACTTTTTAAGAATAAAGGACATTTTTAAACTTTAGCTAGCACTCTTGGCTTCTATTGGAAATTGCACGTGCGCCGGGTCCACCATTTTTTCTCCTGCTTCCATAAGAAGACACCGGTATTGGAAATGGCACATGGTAACTGGCAGGAGCACCTTTTGACTTTTTTCACCGGTACCCAAAAACTTCAAGTTACCCTTCTGCAGGCTGTACTAGATTAGACAGCAGTACCATTAGTGGCAGCGAGAACATGCCAATGGGGATCATGGAGGTTCCGATTCGACTAGTTTAGATGGTAGTACCATTGGTGGCAGTGAGAACATGCCAATGAGGAACATGGAGGTTCCGGTCTGACTAGATTAGACGCCGTACAGCAGCCAGCCTTCTGTGTACCAGGTGTGGGAGCATAAGAAATGTTTTTACCCCAAGCATCCCAAAGCTAAAAGACTGAATGTCGACATTGCCTGGCTGTTGGCCTTGAAAATGTTGCCTTTCTGCCTGGTGGACACAGATAGGTTCCACCATGTCATGGGCCTGGCATGCTCCCAATATCAGATGACGAGCAGGCATTTCTTCGCCAGAAAAGCTGTCCCTGCCCTGGCCCACCACGTTGCAGAAAAGATCTCCAGCGTGCTGGCTGCATCTGTGTCCAACAAAGTCCATCTGACTACAAACACATGGACTAGTAAGCACGGTCAAGTGCGTTACATCTACTGACTGCTCACTTGGTGAGTTTGCTGGATGACAGTGCCTCTGGTGATGGGTCTGGGCTGACACTCTTCCACATTGCTGGGATGGCGCAGAGTCCAGATCCCTAACCTCAACAGGTAGCATCACGTGCCAAAAAATACTAGTCCGTTCTCAAATTCATTTGTCTTGGAGACTGTCAACACACCGGTCAAGAGCTGTGGATGGCTCTGCGCACTCAGACCAATCATTGGCTTGGTGCTAAGAACCTGGCACCAGGCAAGGTGTTGTGCGACAATGGGAGCTGCCCTTAAGATCGTTAGACTTACGCACGTCCCTTGCCTGGCACATATCATGAACCTGGTTGTGCAGAAATTTCTCAAGCGCTACCCGGGTCTTGACTGTCTGCTGAGGAAGGCTTGAGGTCTTAGCTCACACTTCCGCCATTCGCACCCTGCTTCGGCATGACTGGCAGCGTTGCAGTGTCATCTGGGCCTCCCCATCAACCGTCTGATATGTGATGTGGCAACACGCTGGAATTCAACCCTCCATATGCTCCAGCGATTGTGGCAGCAGCATAATGCCATTATGCAGTATAAAATGTAGCATGGCCTGACTAGCAGTGGTACGGACACAGAGCCTTACTCGCCGGAGGATGTAGAAGGCCCGACTGTTTAGCAATTGTATTGGTCTTCCTTAGGCAGTAGTTCTACGTCGAGGGCGGGTGTAGGACAGCAGATCAGCTCACAGAGTGGAGCGCATGAGGCTAGCCAGGGCTCTGATGATGGTCAGGATGAGGAAGTGGAGGGGGATGAGGAGGCAGTGATGGACACCATCGATACTGATTACCCTTCAGTGGTAAGAGGTTGGCACAGATTACAGGAGGAGGAAGAGGAGGAAGATCCTGTTAGTGTCCCTTGACCTCGAGGCTTGGGAGATCCCGGCAGCATCGCACACATGAGTGCTTGGATGCTACATTACCTGCAACATGATCCACGCATCAAGGCAATAAAAATGAACAGCGAGATAAAGAGGCAGAGGGATCCTATCCAGTTTGAACTAGTTCTCTTGGCTGTGGCATATTAACCGCTTGCAGACGTGGAGCAGTGAGCTAATTCTTTATGAGGACTCCATCTGCAGGAGGAGGGAAGGGATTTCAGCGCTGACACCCAGCTTCGCCAGAGAATACACAGGGTTTTTTTTTTTAAATTTCCAATAGCGCTGCAAGCACAAAACAATCACCATGCCTAAGAGAAAGGACAACGCCGCTGATGCTGGTGATGCCAAGGATGAGCCCAAGAGAAGGTCGGCACGGTTGTAAGCTAAAAAAGCTCCACCAAAACCTACCATCAGTAACCAAAGCCAAAAAAGGAAAAGGCAGCAGTAAAGGAAAAGTCTGAGGATCAAAAAGTTCCAGCAAAGGGAAAGAAAGAAGCAAAGGGTAAACAGACTGAAGAAGCTAACACAGAAGAAACTAAGGAAGATATGCCATCCTAAAACAAAAAGAGAGACAAAAAGTGATGAGGCCCCGGCATCCAATGGAGGAGACAAGGAATCCAAATCTGAATAACCTACATCTGTTCAAGTCTTTTATCAGTGGTTCATGTACCTCCCAATTCAGAGGAATATTTTTATCAGCTATTTTTTAAATGCAAGTTTTGTAGTAGTTTAATAATAATTCTTAAAAACACATTTTTAAAGTAGGAGGGAATCCCACATCATCCTTTTGATTTTTTAATTGTATTATGTATTTTGGAATGCTGTGCCCATTATATGCAGTTATCAATTGTCTAGGAATTGTGTTGAGGTGGTACCTGAGTGAGAGGAGAGGGGCATTTTCACTGTTCTCTGTACCCATATTGTCAATCTTAGATGCCAATTTTCTTCACTACGTTGTTCCATGTATCCAGTATACTATTATGGATCGTAATTACAGGTTCTCGCCACCTATAGAGGTTCTTCATATGCATGTTGTGGCTGCGACCAATGGTACTGCCGCCTAACCTTGTTGAACCAGAACCTCGCTATTCCCCATTGCCTAATCTTGTCGAATCGGAACCTCCATGGTCCCCATTGGCATGTTCTTGCTGCCGTCAATGGTACTGCCATCTAATCTAGTCCAGCCTGCAGAGGCGTAAGTTCAAGTTCTTGGTGCAAAAAGTTAAATGGGCTCCCCCTCATTACCATGGCTGCCATCAGTCATCTATTAACTGTTTTAGGGCCCCATACAGCCAAATCAAATGGCCTCCCCTTTACTAGTTCCTATTTTTTAACATATCAGGGGCCCCTTTTTGATTAGGGCCCCTGACAGGAGTACTGCCCATACTGCCCTATTGGCACCCCTGCCAGTTACCATGTGCCATTTCCAATACTGGTGTCTTCTTATGTATCATAGGGGCTTTTGGGCCCTCTGAGGATGCAGGGCCCCATAGCAGCAGCTACCGCTGCACCCCCTATAACTACACCTCTGCCAGCTGGAAGCTGAACATCCATGTTCTCCATTGGGATATTATTGCTGCCACCACATATATCACATGTACAAAGTTTGCAAGCAGAGGCATAAGTTCAAGTTCTTAGGCCCTGGTGCGAAAAGTGAAATGGGGCCCCTGCCAGTTACTGTGTGCCCAAACCTAAAACAGTCATACTCCAAACTCCACTATGGTGAAGACCAAAGAGCTGTCGAAGAACACCAGAAACAAAATTGTAGCTCTGCACCAGGCTGGGAAGACTGAATCTGCAATAGGCATGCAGCTTGGTGTGAAGAAATCAACTGCGGGAGCAATAACTAGAAAATTGAAGACATACAAGACCACTGATAATCTCCCTTGATCTGGGGCTCCACGTAAGATCTCACCCCACGGGGTCAAAATGATCACAAGAACGGTAAACAAAAATCCCAGAACCACACAGCGGGACTTACGGAATGAACTGCAGAGAGCTGGGACCAACGTAACAAAAGCTACCATCAGTAACACACTCCGCTGCCAGGGAGTCAGATCCTGCAGTGCCAGACGTGTCCCCCTGCTTAAGCCAGTACATGCCCAGGCTCATCTAAAGTTTGTTAGAGAGCATTTTGATGATCCAGAAGAGTATTGGGAGAATGTGATATGGTCGGATGAAACCAAAGTAGAACAGTTTGTTAGAAACACAACTCGTCGTGTTTGGAGGAGAGAGAATGCTGTGTTGCATCTGAAGAACACCATACCTACTGTGAAGCGTGGGGGGTGGCAACATCAAGCTTTGGGGCTGATTCTCTGCAAAGTGACCAGGACGATTGATTCATGTACATGAAAGAAGGAATGGGGCTATGTATCGTGAGGTTTTGAGTGCAAACCTTCTTCCATCAGCAACGGCATTGAAGATGAAACGTGGCTGGGTCTTTCAGCATGACAATGATACCAAGCACACTGCCAAGGCAACAAAGGAGTGGCTTCGTAAGAAGCATTTCAAGGTCCTGGAGTGGCCTAGCTAGTCTCCAGATCTCAACCCCATAGAAAACCTTTGGAGGGAGTTGAAAGTCTGTGTTGCCCGCGACATCTCCAAAACATCACTGCTCTAGAGGAGATCTGCATTGAGGAATGGGCCAACATACCAGCAACAGTGTGTGCCAGCCTTGTGAAGACTTACAGAAAATGGTTGACCTCTGTCATTGCCAACAAAGGATATATAACAGAGTATTGAGATGAACTTTTGTTATTGACCAAATACTTTTTCCACCATAATTAGTTTTTTTTATTGTGTCTCTCATAGTTGAGGTCTACCTATGATGTCAATTACAGGCTTCTCTCGTCTTTTTAAGTGGGAGAACTTGCACAATTGGTGGCTGACTGAATGCTTTTTTCTTCACTGTCTTTGAAAGGCATGTCACCCCCAAGACTGCCAAAAATGAACTTTTCTCCATTCAGTATAATTTTAAGCAACCAACCACTATTTAAAATTTATTTCTTTGTATAGGAGATTTGGACACTGTACATTATACAATTACTGAACCCCCAAAGCTGCAAAAATGAACTTTTCTGCACTAATTTTCACCAACCAACCACTATTTAGACTATATCTCTTTGTATAGATTTAGAGACGGTGTTTTATACAATTACTGAACTCCCAAAACTGCAAAAATTATTTTTTAATTCAATCAGAATAATTTACAGCAAATAACCACAATTTCAAATACATTTCTTTCTATGTGAGATTTGGTAACAGTCTGTTATGCAAGAACTCTACCCTCAAAAGTGGAAAAATGACCTTTTGGGAACTAAATTTTCAAGAAGCAACCAGTATTTGAAATAGATTTCCTTCTATAGGAGATTTGTTAACAGTGTCTTATGCAATAGCTGTAGCCACAAAACAGCAAGAATGATCTTTTTGACACTCAATAAAATTTGCACCAAGCAACCACTATTTAAAATAAATTTCTTTCTATAGGAGATTTGCTAACGATGTTTTATGCAATAGCTTTACCCACAAAACAGCAAAAATTACCTTTTGGGCACTCGAAAGAATTTTCAAGAAGCAACCAGTATTTGAAATAGATTTCTTTATATAGGAGATTTGCTAACGGTGTCTTCTGCAATAGCTGTACCCACAAAACAGCAAAAATGACCTTTTGGACACTCAATAAAATTTGCACCAAGCGACCGCTATTTGAAATACATTTCTTTCTATAGGAGATTTGCTAACGGTGTATTATGCAATAGCTGTACTCACAAAACACCAAAAATGACCTTTTGGGCACTCAATAAAATTTTGAGCAAGCAACCACTATTTGAAATAGATTTATTTCTATAGGAGATTTGCTAACAGTGTCTTCTGCAATAGCTGGACCACCAGAACAGCAAAAATGAACTTTTGGGCACTCAGAATAAAGATGGAAAATATGCAGCCAGCAATACAAAACTCCCTAACTATTGTCTATGATTGCTCTACCCACCCATCTAATCTAAATAGCAGCTTTTCCTGTCTGAAATCACTGAGAAATCTTGTGCCTGCATGCATGCAAGCAGACAGAGAGCAGTCCATTCAGTACAGAGAGTAAACTGCAAATGGCGTTCACAAGAAAATACAGTGAAATACATATAATAGGGTCATGTAATTTTAGTAGCCAGTGAGACCCCTTCACCCTCAGTGATGACGTTTTTGACACTTCTCTGTGCTCTGCACTGATTGGATGGCCGCCAAAAGTGCAGGAAGCAGCTAAAAATTAAACTAAAAATGGTGTGTCAAGCGCACATGTCAAACGCAAACTTTACTCGAACAAACTGTAAAAAGCTCTGTTCGGCTCAAGTTCAAAAAAATCGAGACGTTCGACTCAAACTTAACTTGTCTTGAACTGTTTGATCAACACTAATTAGTAAAAAAAGATGGAATAAATGGTGCCGCTGAGTTTCCAAACACCTATGCATCAGCTAATGATCGACATCTTGTGCGACAATTGGTTGCTGCATAAGGGGATGGCTACGCGATCTATACCTATTTTGAGTCTTACAAAGCTGTTACTTTGCTAGAAAGGTTAAAAACAAATCTAAGGTTCATGGCTAAAGTACAGGTTCCTTTATACAGCAGCCTTGATTGATGACTTTGTGTGTTGCTGACAGTTGTTAAAACAACTCCATAATATTAGAATAATAGTCACTAATCCCTATAAAACAAACGAAGCGTAGAAAACATTTGTACTTGGAAAGTAAATTAATCTACATGTTCTATACCATGGTCATGATTGTAGTCATCATCCTACTGGGTAATATCAGTGTATATTAAGGTGAGATTTTTTGGGCATGCTGGCATTATATACAGCATGATTTACAACGGTCTGGGCCAAAAAGGTTACTGTAGACAATTACCAATTGTCTTTACAATTATTTGCCACACTGTGCAATTTGTGCAGGCATTCCGTGTTCTAGAAAACTATAGTTCCTCCTTATATTTAGTTTTTCTTCTAGTTGCCAATAGTGCCAACATATTCCACAGCTCTGTACATACATACCTTTCAATACTTTGTAAGATCTCATTATTGACATTCATCAGAGTTTTGTAGGCCACACCAATGACTCGTAAGCCTTGAAATGTGTAAAACTCCAGTTCTTTTGAAAATCCATTGGGAACTTTAACAAGACAAAATAATTATGCTATATATCAATCTTTTACAATGGATAATTTCTATATACATCTATTTCTTATACACACTTGATTGAGAGATAACTTTTTCTATATATATATATATATATATATATATATATATATATATATATATATGTATATTACACTAATATAAGACAACGTGTTGCATTACTACATATTACACTAATATTTTGGAGATTAGAAAAAAGGGAGACATGTATGATCGGGTTTTTCACCCTTTTCTAGCAGACTCAGATGTATAATGCAGCAAACGAATGTATTAGGCGCATTGTTCGTAAGACTCCATGCTTTTTAATGCGCCTAACATGAGGGGGCGTTCTGGGGGCGTGTCGCACTACACTCGTAAGATTAGACACGTGGTTCGTCAAAACTATTATCAAACTATATAAAATTAAATTATTTACATTTATTAAAAAATGTTAGCATATAAAATAAATATAAAAATATACAATATCCCAAAAACATAAATTATATCTCCCATAAAATGTATTTAAAATTAATAGAATCTAAAACTAATTTGACATTAAATAACCCACTGATGATTTTTACATTTTTACTACATTAAAGTTGAAATTAATTTTTTCTGCTCTCACTCTTTATTCTACATACAACAAGAGCCAGCACACCACAGGTCTTGCTGGGACCTGTAGTCCACCAACCAAGATCAGTACCACAGTTTCTATTCACTGACATGCTATTCTAACGACTTTTCCTTTATTTCCATCTATAGCCTTTTTACATGTTAGGTGCATTACTAATGCACAGTGTTGAGCGATTATCATCGACAAAGTTGAAATCGGCAAGGTTTTTATGGTGATCGAAATTTTTAGATCATGCGATAATTAAGGCTAAAATCTGTGCATCATCTATTAAGATCGCGCCATTTTCGGCGTTTCCTGTAATTTTGGCGGCCAGCAAATCAGATTACAGAATAGAGCAGGATGAGATGTGTGTGCGACGTCATGACTGGGATGTGTATGGTTGCGATTGGCTGGAAAAATCACATGACCTCGTTTACATAGAACAGCGTTTCCTGTTCAGCCTCAGTGTCTCTCAGCGTCTCATAGGAGTAGGACGTGCGCTCTGCCTGTGGCCAAACAGCTCAGCGAAATTATTCTATTTCTGCACAGAGAAACCTCTACTATTATCTGTGATCCTTACAATTTAGTTAGATTAGAGATTGGAAGATTTTATGTAGTTAGGTAGAGAATTTTAAAGGAGCATATACCGCTGTAAAGTCACGGGGGAAGGGGGGGGGGGCGCAGGCGAACACAGACAAGCTCTATAAAGAACACTGGATAAAGTTCACCAAGACTTAGTGTAGACATTGCACTGCAATATCTTTATTATTAACAGTTTGCTATTGAAATATTTCCTGGTATTGGGCAGCCTGAACTTATATTAGGATACACATCATTTCTAGTAACTGCAGGTCTCTGTGTTAGTGCAAAACCCCCACTTTAATTATCAGTATACATTTCAGATAGGTGTTCATTTTCAATTTTACCCATTCCACCTTTGTTCATATATCCACCTTGCACTTAAATCTGAAAACAGCAATTTTATAGTCACCACAGGTGAATTGAAAGGTGCAAAAAATACATTTTATTATCCGAATACATTTCAGATACGTGTTTTTTGACTTTGGCGCACTACAGCTTTGTTCATTGACGCAGCTTGCACGTAAATCTTAAAACAGCAATTTTATAGTCACCACAGGTGAATTGAAAGGTGCAAAAAATACCGTGTATTATACGAAAAAAATAACAGATACGTGTTTTTTTACTTTGGCGCACTACAGCTTTGTTCATTGACGCAGCTTGCACGTAAATCTGAAAACAGCAATTTTATAGTCACCACAGGTGAATTGAAAGGTGCAAAAAAATACATTTTATTATCCGAATACATTTCAGATACGTGTTTTTTTGACTTTGGCGCACTACAGCTTTGTTCATTGACGCAGCTTGCACGTAAATCTTAAAACTGCATTTTTATATTCACCACATGTGAATTGAAAGGTGCAAAAAATACCGTGTATTATACGAAAACATAACAGATACGTGTTTTTTGACTTTGGCGCACTACAGCTTTGTTCATTGACGCGGCTTGCACGTAAATCTGAAAACAGCAATTTTATAGTCACCACAGGTGAATTGAAAGGTGCAAAAAATACAGTGCATTATACGAAAATATAACAGATACGTGTTTTTTGCACTTTTGCCCAGTCCAGATTTGTTGATAGAGACACCCTGGAGTTAAATTTGAATCCAGCAATTTTTTTTGATTAGAGGGATTTGAGAATAGCAGTCATTTGCCGTCTTTTAATAAGAGAATTACCAAACTATTCCATACCTTCTCAAATTTTTATATTTCTGAACATGGAGCGAAATGCAGGTGGTAAGCGAGCAAAGAGGGGGGTAGCACATGGAGGGAGAGGTACGAGAGAAGGTGCTCCTTCCAGTGCTGGCGACAACACGCATGCCAGCGGATCGTCAGTTGCAGGACCGTCAGGCCTGTCATCGCTGGGTCAGGGCCCTGTGAATCTCAGTAACGAACAGCGTCGCCAATCTGTCCTTCAGTGGTTAATGCAACCTGCATCCAGCAGTCTTACCTCCTCGTCCTCCCAGTCACGGCCACAAATGTCTTCATCAGCATCATCAGCATCCGTCCAACATGAAGCAGCCCAAATGTCAACTCGTGTACCCACCACTGTGGATAATACATTGTCTGAAGACCTCTTTGATGACAAAATGCGGTTGGGGTCAGAAGGCATGTTAAAAGATCAAGAGGATGATTTAGTCTGCTCTGACGCCCAGTTACTGATGCCATCAGAGGAGGAGAAGGAAGCCGGTCAATCGGCAAAAAATCCCGGGCGGTCGGCAACGCCTTGCAGGCCCTCTTGCTTGTAGCCCGCAGCTTCTGGATGCAGAAAGTCAGGACGACCAAGTCACCTGTGTTGATGATGATGACGACATTGCGGATCCATCGTGATCTTTTCCGCAGAATTTGCTTGCGAGCGCTTCATAAGTGGACGATTTGGAAGACGATGGGGTAGTGTCAATACGGGTCCCGCCACAAAAAGGGAGAGGGCGGTCGCAGAAGTCCGCTGATATGATTCCGCCAGCCACGGTCAGCGCAAACCCCGCTCCTCGCTTATCGCCGTCAAAAAGGTCCAGGACCTCTCAAGCCTGGGCCTTCTTTGAGCAAGCCTCTGATTCACCCAGCGATGTCATATGCCGCCTTTGCCGTAAACGCAATAATTGGCACTTGCTACAATCTGACCCCAAGTTTGGACATCTGTTTAGGGACAAACCACGTTTCATATATAAACGTGGTAAAACAATAGGCAACAGCCTTATACACTCTGATTTGCGCCCTACACAGATTTCCAGACAAAAAATCCTTCGGACTAAATGTAATGGGACACATCCTTGTCTATCGTGCAACAACTGTTCCGCTATTATTAAAGGTTCAACAATTAAACATCCACATCAGGGATATGATATACCATTAAAAGGATACTTTAGTTGCACTAGCAACAACGTAATCTACATGTTAAAATGTCCATGTAGCAAATGGTATATAGGACAGACCAGCCGCCCAGTGAGAATCAGGATAGGGGAACATAAAAGTGCTATTAGAAATTCTAAAAACAAAAAAGCTCAGACGTACCCACAAAATTTGGTGAAACAACTGTAGCGAAACATTTCAATGAATACCAACATAATATCTGTGATTTACGTTGGTGTGTACTTGAACAAGTGAACATCTCTGATATATATTTCAAAATAAAACTAGGTTACTACAGAGGGAGGCGTATTGGATTGCAACAAGGGATACAATTGCACCAAAGGGGGTTTAAATGAGTCTTTGAGTCTACGTTGCTTTCATTTGTAACTTATGCACTATAAAAATATGCTCCTAAAACCTTTTTCATGTCCTCTAAGCTTGAGATATTTATATTGTTTTTAACAGTAAATGTTAGTATATTGTTTTTAGTATAGATAACAGACATGCACACCGTGTAATCAGGGTCATAAATAAAGAGGATGACGGGGCCTTTACAACGCATGCTTGAGAAAGGAAGGCGTACCTTCCGAAACGTCGCGTCATTGCATGGCGGCACGGGGCTGCAACCCCAGCATGATCGGCTCCTACTAGCCCTACTATGGGACTATCACTCACCTCCAAAAACAGGAGAAGCTATACAGCAAAGTACTGCCATGTTTTCATATGTTTTTCATTGCCTAAGGTGTTCGTCATAGAACTATGTCTTTTATGCACCAATTTATAAAAATGAAGTAAAGTTCAATGTTTTGTCCATACAGCCTATGTGTACGTTTTTGACAAGAACCTTGTGCCAGGCAAGGTGGTATGCGATAACGGGCGAAATCTGCTGGCCGCCCTTAAGATCGGTAGGCTGGAGCACATCCCTTGCCTGGCACATGTCATGAACCTGGTCGTCCAGAAATTTCTAAAGAGCTAACCCGGGCCCGGGACTGCCTGCTGAAGAAGCTCGAGGCCCTGAGTTCACACTTCCGCCGTTCGCACCCTGCTTCGTCCCGCCTGGCTGCGTTGCAGCGTCAGCTCGCCTCCCCGTCAACCGTCTCATTGTTGACGGGGCAACACGCTGGAATTCCACCCTCCACATGCTCCAGCGATTTGGCAGCAGCGCAATGCCATTACGCAGTACGAAGTGACACATGGCCTGACAAACAGCGGTGCGGACCTCGGGGGGGTTAAAGCACCGAGAGTGGAGGCAGGTGAAAAAAGCTCTGCACCATCCTAACCAGTTTTGAAGAAGCCCCCAAAAATGGTCAGTGCGGACAATGCCCTTGTCAGCATGAGCATTGTGGTGATCTTAGTTTTGGAACGATCTTGGACACTCTGAAACAACAGGTCCCGCCCAGCGACGGAGGAGGAGAGGGACACAGTTTGCGGACACGGAGCCTTTCTCTCCATCAAATCCCAAGGCCTGACATTTCACAATTTCATCGGTCTTCATTGGGCAGTGGTTCGGGGTCCCAAAGCTAGTGCAAGGTGGCGCATCAGCTCTCAGGGTGCAATCATCTCAGCAAGTCAGGGCTGTGTTGAGGCTGTGCCGGAGGCATGGAGGAAGAGGGGGAGGTATTCCTAGACACCGATGTTACCGACGTCCCTCCTTGGGAAAGAGGTTGGCGCGAATTTGAGGGGGAGGAGGAAGATGAGGAAGATCAGTTTGCTAGTGCCCCCTCGACCCAGAGGCTTGGGAAACCCAAGGCTCCATCTCCACATGAGTGCTTGGATGCTCCATTTCTCCAACATGACCCTCGCATTAAGGCCATCAAAAATGAACAACAGTTACTGGGTGGCCACCCTCCTGGATCCCCGGTACAAAACAAAACTCAGCATTTTTCCTTCCACCCCCCCAAATAGAGAGTAAAATGCAGGAAATGGAGACCTTGCTGATAGATAAACTGGAGACATCTGTTGCGTCTGCTTCACGTTCTTCAAATGTCACGGTGGAAAAACGCCAGCGACGTGACACCCAGTAGAGTGCCAAGTAGCCGTAGCGGCCAGCAGCAGCAGGAAAGGGTGGCAGAAGCCTAATGGGTGACCTCTGGCAATTTTATTTACCACCTCACCAACGCATGCAATGCAGGGCACACATGCAACACCCAGAGACCACTTAAGATCATGGTGCACGACTATCTGCGTCTCAACACCGATGTTTTTGTTTTTTTGTCGGACCCAATAGACTTCTGGGTATCCAAAATGGACGAATGGCCCGAGCTGGCTCGCCACGCCATAGAGGTGTTGTCCTGCCCAGCAGCCAGCGTCATATCTGAGCGGACCTTCAGCACAGCCGGAGGAGGCATTACAGTCAAACGCATCCGGCTTTTCCACAGATAATGGGGATCGTTTGACTTCATAAAGATGAATCAGCATGGATCTCTGATGATGTTGGGGCCCCAATTGCCGAGGTCACCGATTAGTTGCTGGTCTACTTCACATTCCTCGCCAAACAGAAATGGTCCTCTTGAAAAACTTATTTTTAAAATGATCATTTCTTACTGCAATTTTATCTCAGTTCCCAACAGTTCATTTTGCTGGTTTTGCTGTGAGGAGACTGTAAAAGGCACCAAGGTTTCATGACAAAACCATATTCCATTTACTCACTTCATTTTTAGAATTTTTCGCATTGTCAATGGTTTTGGGTCATGTTGCCTCACAATTTTTAACAGTGGCTGAGAAGTCATAAATTTTTAATTTTTTGGGGTCATGTTGCTGTGAGATACAGCAATAATTATGGGCCTTTGGAAAAAGAAATGTGGCTTCTAAGTGGCATTTCTCCCTCCTAATTTTTAACATGGCTGAGAAGTCATTTTTATAAAATTTTTTTGGGGCATGCTGCTTTGAAGCAGCAATACTACAGGTCCTATTCTAAAAAAAAATTGTTTTCTAATAGACATTGTTCTTCACAATTGTCAAAAGTGGCTCATGGATCATGCTTTTAATTTGTGGAGGCATTTTGCTGGACATGCAGCTATACTACAGGGCCTATTATAAAAAAATGTTGTTTCTAACAGACATTTGTTCTTCACAAATTTTCCAAAGTGGCTCATGGGTCATGTTTTGAATTTTTTGGGGGCATTTTGCTGTGACATGCCGCTATACTACAGGTCCTATTATAAAAAATGTTGTTTCTAACAGACATTTGTTCTTCACACTGGTCAAGAGTGGCTCAAGGGTGATGGTGCTGTCAGAAACAGGAATAGGTAGGACACTGTTAATGGACACATATTTTCAAAATGACTTGTTTTTGCAAGATCTTTAACATAGCTATCAATCCCTGTATTGAGACAACCCATTTAATATAATAAAAAAAAGAGAAGCAAAGACATGGTGGATTCCATCCTATTTTAAAATGTGTTTTCTAGATTTAAACTACAAAAAACCCTTTCATGTACAAAATAGCTGGTAAAAAAATTCCTCTGAATTGTACAAGCGAGGTACAGGAAAACTTTACCAGAAAGTAGGTTATTCAGAGGACATGGAGTATGAGACGGACAAGAACAAAGTACAGAGACCATTTCCTCCAGCACGTTGAGTAAAATGAGAAAAAGAATGCCAAGAAAAAGGGCACCTGGTGTAGCAGGAGTGTTAACCACCAGTATTTTCCAAGTGAAGCTCAATTGGTCCACACTCATACGGAGGGGGAAGCGCTACCCCCGGTCTTGAAATGTGTACTGAGGAAGGCTGGAGTTCTCACACTTCCGCTTCCGCACTCTGCCCTTTAGCATGACAGTTTTCGTTGCTGCGTCATCAGGGCATTTTGACCTGCGTGTTAATAGATGACGGACGCCAGCCTGGGCTCTCACCCCACCCACTGTAACTCCGGCCCTGGGTCATGCTGTGGCACAGGACAGGTATAGTCAATGTCCAGTGAAATTAAAATGGTGGTTGAAAGAACTCCTTTTTCCGGCACTTTTTTAAACTGGGGGGCAGACAGGTTTAATGGTCATACTGCGGTCCAGGACAAGTAAGTCAATGTCCGTTCAACTAAAATGGTGGTTGAAAGACTCCTTTTTTTCCCGGGACTTTTTAATCTGGGGTCAGACAGGTTTATGGTCATACTGCAGTCCAGGACAGTTTTAGTCAATGTCCAGTGAAACTAAAATTGGTGGTTGAAAGACTCCTTTTTCCGGAACTTTTTAATATGGGGGTCAGACAGGTTTAATGGTCATACTGCGGGCCAGGACAGTTCTAGTAAATGTCCAGTGAAACTAAAAAGGTGGTTGAAAGACTCCTTTTTCCGGCACTTTTAATCTGGGTCAACAGGTTTTAAGGTCCATGCTGCGGTCCCCGGACAGGGTTTGTCAATGTCCAGTTCAAAATAAAATGGTGGTTCAAAGACTACTTTCTTCCCGGCACTTTTAATCTGTGGGTCATGCAGGTTTTTAGGCATGCTGCTTTCCAGGACAAGGATATTCAATGTCCAGTTCAAGTAAAATGATGGTTCAAATAATACTGCCTTCTGGGACTTTTTAATTTGGGGTGATGCAGGTTTAAGGGTCATGCTGTGGTACAAGACAGGATAGTGAATGGTGTGTGACTTTTTTTTTGGCTTTTATAGCCTAAGTGTTGTGCCTAAGATGTAGCAGGTATCCATTGACTGTTGTGGGGTTAATTCCAGCTTCTCCACCCCTTTTTTGGGTTAAAATGAAGGTTTTTGTTGTCCCCCCAAAATTTTAAAATGGGTCATCGGAGATGATGACTATCACTACAAAAACCTTTCGATGGTGGCCGACTATGACTACGCCCGATGTCGATACCCAAACGTAATCGCTCAACACTACTAATGCATTTAAATTTTCCAAAATTTCCAAACACATAGGTGGGACGAAAATTTTAGACCCCTTTTGAACGCACAAAAACCACTTTCATAGATTCGGCGATTAACACTAAAAAAATGGATGCAAAAATGCACCCCGATCCAATAGTTCTATACTTTTAAAAGTTTTTCCCAAAAAACTTTTTTAAATAGAAACCCAATGTTAAATTTCCCCGGCCCTTGGGGGCCCCCCCCCCCCTTTTTTGTTTTAAAAGGATGTTTTTATTTTTTTAAAAAAAAATTTTTTGCAATTAATTCCTAATTTTTTGTGGTTTTTTTCCTTTTCCTTATTTTTTTTTAAAAACATCTACCCAAAACTAGGTGAAGTTTACCCCGGCATTAATTTAAATGCCCCCAAGTTATGCCCTAAGATAGCTATGCGCCTAATTATGTCCCAAAAAATATACAATTAAAGGATAACATTGTCGATTTTGAACCCACATTTGACGGGGTCCAACATTGGGTTTTGCACTAAAACTATTTATGCGCCAAAACTGTGAGGGGTGTTTTTTTTCTGAATTTTGCCTTGCCCTTCCATTGATTCACTAATGGGTTGGAAAATGCACGATACAAAAAAGGGGAAAACGAAAAAGGTATCAAACTTGTCCCCCCTATATAAAAGTGACATTTTTAAAAAAAAAAATTTTTTTTTGAATAATTTTAAATAAACGACCTTTATCCGGAAACATTTGAAAAAAAATAGTTATTTTATCAAAGAAATATAGATTTTTTTATAAAATTTTCTTCCCCAAAAGTAGATAAAAGGTAAATTATTGTAATATCTTTTTTATAACAATAAAAAAATACCGTTTCTGCTTAAAAAAAACTGGCGAAAAATCCCCGGGCGCTCCTTCATGTCACTATACTCATTCTCTCCAAAACCTCATATGACAGAAAACGTTGCTAACAGAAGAAAGGGGGACTGTGTGGGATCTTATCCCCTCCACGCTATCCTGTTAAAAAAGTAACAGCACCTATTGGTTCTTCAGTAAATTTTTAAATAATATTAAATTAAAACACAAAATCTTAAATTGAAAAAAATAATACAAGTTTTCATATTGATTTATTGAATTAAAAAAAAAAAACCCTTTTCTGTTTGAGTTTGGGCTCAGGCGGACAATGAAAATTTTTGTGAAGAGAGTTCATCAGGGCTCTGAGCTGGTTTTCTATTACCGGAAATTTTAACTAAAGATACTGATTCTCAAAATTTACAGATAAAAAAAAATCTCTAAAAACTAACATTTAATTAAAAAAATTTAATGATTTATTAAAAAAGCTTCCCCAGCCTGTGGCTTCAAACTTTTTCAGATCTAATGGTCACCCTGAAATTTTCCCCGTCAAGCTGATGATAGAATGACCATGTCTTTAACCCAACAAGGGCCCCTGATTCTCAGCAACGTGTTTTTGAGCAATCAATGCCTGCAAGCTAAAGACAAATACAAAAATAATGAATATAGAAGTAATTCTGAAACTCAACGATGTAACATAGTAAGCATTTATAAACGAAAAAAAAAATTTCCATTATTTCGCCTATTGACCTGTCGGGGGACTTTACATGACAAGTAAAATTTACCCCAGATTGTCCCATTAAAAAACCCATTGTCCAAAAATTTTTAAATGCTTATAGCATGTGGATTTAGTGTTGTTTTTCAGATTTGGATAACATGCAGTTTATAGTCAGAAAAGAGTCCCATTCATGCCGATTGGTTTTTGTCTACAGATCCACATAGAAAACCACATACAATACTCATACAAATGTTTTGGGCGCATATTGCATGAGGTTTAACGTATTTTATTTCAGTTTTAAATGAGGATTTCAAGTCATAATCTGTGCGGAATCTAACTTGAAATCCTTGTTGTGTGGACAGAGCCTAATGTTGATCAAGACAAACATGAGGTAGATGCCTATTTACTCATATCAAGGAAACAAATATTTGGAAATTGTAATTCTGTTCACCAATAACCTGCTCAAGTCAACTGTATCTCTCTTTTATAAAGGTGTATAAGTTGTGAACAAAATTTCAGTGGTCTACTAACTCTCAATAACAAAGCAATTTAAAAAAACAAAAACAATGTGTTCATTGTTACATTTTAAGAACTGTAACTTTTTTTTTCTGTCAACATAGCGTTTAAAAGGGTTAAGGGTTGTTCACAAAGGTGTTTGGATTCCTTTTGGACCATTTAAGATGCTACTGGATCCTTTTAGACCCTAAACTGACCCAAAACACATCTAAAAAATGTGGATTGATTTACATTTTTTTCAATGAAAAACGCATTGGCATTTAGACGAGTGAACCCTGTTGTTTACATGGTCTTTGTATGCGTCTTTGTGATGGCTTTAGTCCATTCAAAAAATTGACATGTCAATTTTAATCTGTTTGACCCCAGCAGGGGGGTTTTTTGCTGCGTGTTTGTTCGATTTAGAGTGTTTTGGATGCGTTTTTAGGATCCAAAAATGGATCCAACATGCCGTGTGAACATACCCTAAGTTTTATAATTTTTTTTTTTACTTCTTAGTTTGAAATAATACCATTTTGGGGAACTTAAAAGGAATTTGTCATTAAAAAATGACTTATTGTTTAACCTATGTTTTTTTATTTTCCATATCACTTTCAATATTTTAAAAAATTCTTAAGTCCTGCAGACTCCACAGGGGTAATAATAGTCCGGACAATTTCCCATTTGTGGGGAAAAATTTAGGGTAGTCGCCACTTCATACAACAGGGTTACAATGAAAGGTGACACCAACATAGCTAACACAAGATCCACTAGTCACAAAAAGGAGTGTCAAGTTACACTCTCCCCCTCTCTGCACAGTAACTTCTTTCCAGGTTATAGAGCATGCCTAGAAAACTCTCATACAGAAGTCAAGGGACTGATGCTGTTCACAAGCCCTATGCCATGAACTGGTATAAAGATCTTCCAAATCTTTAAAAAACAGTGCAGGCAAAAATGCTGTCCCCACGATCATATACAGACAATAGAATTGAGAAATCTAAAATCAGAAAATAAAAAAAAATGGCTAAGAAGAAAAAAACAGTATAGTTATCTTTTTCTATAAAAAAAGAAAATGGTGGCAGATTCCCTTTAAGACTTAATTACTTTCTGTTCTGGTAAATATATCTAAAATAATTTTATTTATTGACAAGAAACTATAAAAAAATGTATAAAAATATTTACAGTACAACGCAATTCATAGTGGGTAAGAACACAATTAAAAAAAAATTTCTTATTATTTCTTGTTAATCAATACAATTCACATATTTAAGATATATGTGCTGTCTAGTAAATGTGTTCACTATTGTAAGTGTCATTTATGAGGTGTTTATTGGCTTTTAAGTTTGTGCTAAATAATTAAATTATTGAATTATTTAACTTATTATTGCAGAATGTATTAATCTCTAATTGTTTACTACTTTATGTATTAAAATATTATTTATTAAATTATTAAAACACAACATAAAAAAAGGGAGGAACAGAAAGCGTTTCAATTTAAAAAGTACTGTACCTTTATCCACTGAAGGATCACCCCAAATTAAAACAAGGCCAATTTTTTGTTTTAAATTCCATCTACAACATGAATAAAGTATATTAAAAAAATTTTATATTAACAATATAAAGTAGTGTAATGGAACAAAATTAAGCTAAATATTGTAGAAAATGGACAGAAAACCACAATGATTTACTCTCCTGTTTTTTTCTGGAGATTCATGAAAATTGGGACTTAAAAGAAGCACAATTTAATCAAGCTCCATCAAAAACAAATGTTCCTTGGTGGAATGGGACTTTCCAAGGGGCAAGTCACTAAAGCATAGCTTTCCTTAAAACATTAATTAAAGGGTTATTTTTGTTTCATTGATTAGCGTTAAACATGTAGGCAAAGGTAAATAAAGACCACTGCCAAGTCATTTGCTTTTATGATTTTGCTTCTCTTCGGATTTAGGAGTAAATCTCATCTGTTCTTTTTGTTCGCAAGTTTCCCTAGTTAATGGCCACCTCTTTCTGCTCTCTCACTGCTCATACAGACTTTAACAGTGGCCTGGATGATGACTTTGTCTTTGCTGTGGTTCTTATCTTGAAATAAAGGAGCTCATTTACCTTACGAACAAGCTATAACCTATTATGCCTCTGTAGTCTTGTACACTACACTTTATAGACCTCCGACATTCATGTCACTGTATCAGGATGAGATAGGAACAGCAAAGCTGGTATGCCAAATTCTGCTATAGAACCACCCAAAGTCTAATTAGGAAGTGTGAATATGAAGCTGTCTGTGGCTCTGTGAAACTGCATACTGATACAAGCCCTTTAATCTAGTTATGCCAAAGAAAATATAGATAACAGTAAAATGAACATTAATTTTATTAGTGTGAGTTTAGCTCCAAGGAGCCACTCTTTTTGGGATGGTTACTCCACTCAGGGTTTGTACAAGAAAGGCAATTGTAGGGTGAGTTATTGTGTCATACATGTGTCTGCATTTTTACCCATCCCATCAAAGACATCAATAGTAAATTTCCATGCACTTTCCGACCAAAGAATGAACATGTTCTAAGTTCATTGAAAAATAGCAAAAGTGGGGTGATTTAAACTTTTAAAACTTATTTTTTATATGCTTTTACATCCAGTCCCCATAGGTTATTTGCCCGTTGGGGGCACAATCATTAGTACACCCTTTTGGATTCTGTATAAACAATGCAGAAGAGTGAACAAAGGTGGTGATTTTACCACTTCCTCCCTGGGAAGGAAGTGGTAAAATGGCAGACATGGTGGTGATGGAATCCTTCACAAGACTTCCAGCTGCCATGTTAACCAATAGGCAGTCAGCAATCACACCGCAGGGGTGCCGATTGGAGTAAGAAATGATGCGCAGCACCGTTTCTCATTCATTTAGATGCCACAACCATGACCGCCATGTCATTCTAAAGGGTTAAACAGCAGGGAACAGAGACAACTCCATTCCCTTCTGTTACCAGCGTGTGTTAGCTGCAATTAGCAGTTGACACCAGCCTTCTATATAGTGGTATTACTTAATCATCTCGCTACATAGAACCTTACCAGCACCATGGCTCATAAATACATCATGTGTCGGTAAGGGGTTAAGGGTCCCTCCCCATTAAGTTTACTATAAAGGTTTCCCTGCTGGGCTCCAGTAAATATCTGCAATCTGTGGGAAAACCTGGCAGTAATGTTATGCTGCTGCATGTGAACAGAAGCACACCCACACTTAGGGGCCACACATTTTGCAGGTAAAGCAGCAAATATTCAACAACTTTGCATCACCTGTAGATGTGGTTTCATCTGTATTTGTCAGCTGCAGTGTGGGACTATACCCTAAGTGCCTCATATATGAAAACTGTCTAGGTCTAAGACTTTCTTTGTTGCCCATAGAAACCAATCAGAGCTTCCTTTTAATTTCATATAGTGCTCTGAATAAATGTAAGGGAAACTCTGACTGGTTGCTATGGGCAACAAAGAAAATCTTAAACCTAGACCAGGGGCATAACTTGAATCTCCGGGGCCCTAGTGCAAAAAGTGAAATTGCCCCCCGCCGGCTACCATGTGCCACTTACAATGCTGGTATATCCTTATGGGACCAGAGGGCTTTTGGGCCCCCTCAGGCTGCAGGGCCCGGTAGCAACTGTTACCTCTGCACCCCCTATAGCTACGCCCCTGACATAGACAGTTTTCATATATGTACCCTTTTGTGTTTAATTTCCATGAAGCATCACCACAGGGGGCTATTAAGCATTACAAAGTTTCTGTTCAAATTAGTGGGTTGTTTGTTTGCAGGAACAGTTCAAATAAATGTATTCAATCTAAAATAGCAATTGGTTGTTGCTCTAAATGCTGTTAATATTCTTATTGTGGAAGCAGAGTAGAATTTTTTTTTCACAGCTAAGGCAAATTCTTGAGGGAGTTAGTCCAGGTAAGCTGTAATACCATGCCTAATTAACCAAATACCTAATTAACTAAAACTGAAGATTTTAATACCTGGCCCTTTGTCCTCTCTGTAACAAGTGGACCCTACCAATTTGTTATTTGTAAGAAAAATAGAAAAAACTACTATATTTACAAAGTGCCGTTTTTCAAGCATTTATAAAGTACCTTTTTAACCAAAACAAGGACTGACACAAAATACATCTTTCATTTGGGACCCACAACTGTCTTTGGTCAAAAAACAAACTTGGAGGAAAACTGTATAGTACAAATCTGGTCTGAGTAAAAAAACTCTTATCATAGCCATTAAACCCATGTCATACAGCAGTCAACAGCTATTGTGACATTAGAAGAGAGTGAGTCACTTTTGCCTTCTAATCTTCATTCAGAGGACTTGAAGATTTAATGGGGCAGCCCAGAGCCTAACAAAGGTCCAGGCCCGGTGAACTGCCAGGGTCTGGGCCACTGCTCTAGTTCGAAGCACCCACCGGGGGGGCTGGTGATGTCCCAGCAGTGGACCCTGAGTTCAAAAACCACCTGTGGTGCAGCTACATGGGCCGCAGCAGTCGCACTTGTGACCGGACCCCTGAGCCAGGGAACCCACAGGCCCACCTCACCACACAGCTGCAACGCTAGGTCACATAGACCCAGCGATGCAGAGATCACAGCCACCGGCTGCACAGTGCAGGCAGCGGATCAGGAAGAACAGCCAGGATCTTCTGATCCTGGCCATTTAGCCCTCTGGAGCCTGTGGTGCAGGCGGTGTGATGTGATGATGTCATTGCGCCGCCTGCTCTGCTATCTGTATTAGGCCATAAGCCTATGGATAAGCTTACAGCCTAGTAGACGCTGGAAGTGGTGAAGAAAGAAGAAAAGAGGGCGGAAAGGTGACAGGTGAGTATTATTATTTTATTTTATTTTTTTCAATTCAAAAGATGCTTTATTGAAATGTGGCAGATTATACACAAACAAATGCAAACAGGGAGACTTGGGAATCTCCGAAAATGCACAATACATAACAATATTAGCAAAGAAGTGAGGCCCTGAGGCCTGAAACATAATTTGAAGTGTATTCACAATTCACAACAAAACAATCAGTGACAAGCATAAAAACGCATATAGAGATAAATGATAGTATAACAGGACTATAATGTACCTGAGATAACCAAATGTCAACAGTCCGAAAGAGTAAGCACATGCATACATATATATATACATACACACATACATACACATATATACATATATATATATATATATATATATATATACATACACACACACACACACATAGATACGCGTTGGCCAGAGTACATTTTAAGTGTGGTAAGGGATGAAGGGGGAAACAGGAGACACAGGAAGGAAGAAAAGGAAAAAAACAAAAAAAAAACAAAAACAGTCACACATCGGTATAGCCACTTACAGCGGCAACACTTCAAACGTAAGAATCAAAGTGGAATCACAATTTGTTCTAATGTAGGAAGTTGTGGGACACAGGGGAGTTTAAGAAGGTGAGCCAGGGGGCCCACATCCTATGGAGCTGTTGCACCTGATCATGAGAGAGGGCCAAGAGCTCCTCCATATGATAGATGTGGGAAACCTCGGCACACCATTCTGAGATAGCAGGTGGGTCAGCGGATCGCCAGTGCCTAGGGATGATGGTCTTGGCGGCCTGCAAAAAAATGGCGGAAGTAACGATTTTTTATAGACCGAAATTGTGGAATCAAACATTAAAAGAAAGTCTGCCTACGGGGTTTTAGTTAAAACAAATCTAGTAAGCTACTGAATAATGTCAAAAATTGCATCCCAGAAACTCTTCAATGACTGACATTCCCACCAGATATGTACCATGGTGCCCACCTCCAGCCCACACCGCCAGCAAGTATCTGGCACAGAGGGGAACCATTTATGCACAAGGGAGGGAACCCTATACCACCTGGAGAGAATTTTGAAAGACGTTTCCTGGGCCTAGAGGCAATCACCGCTGTATGAGTAAGGGTGAAGCAGCGTTGCCATTGGGCTTGCGAGAAAGATACATGCAGTTCGTCCTCCCAGGCCTTACAAAAAGATGGTAATGTGGACCCGTGGGTAGAGGATAATTCCCTATAAATGGAAGAGATGACATGCCGCGGGGGTGTATTGAGAAGGCACATTTGTTCAAAGGGTGAAAGAGGTCTCCCAAAATCACCCGTTTGCTTGAGGGAGTTAAAAAAGTGGCATAGTTGGGCATATTGAAAGAAAGAGAGGGGATTAGACGTCATCTCCGTAGGAAGGGACTGGAGCGGGAGAATGTCAGATCCCCGTGCCAGAGTATGGAAGCGAAGTGGATTTATTTTGGAGGACCCGAGAAAAGAGGAAGCTTCCAGGCCTGGAGGGAATGCAGGATTATCGACTACAGGAAGTAACGGCCCAGATCGATCAATTAAATTATAGGAGAATTTGTAAATGAGAACCGTGGAGAGCATATGACGCGTCGTAAATGAGGTTGGATACCTGTCAACCAGGGATCGGGTCCAGATCCAAGGGAGCGAGGCCAAAGACAAAGGACAAACCGTCCCAGCCAACTGAGTCCAAAGTTTACCGCCTCCCGGGCACACCATGTCCAGGACCCGAGAGTAGGCCGCCGCCATATAATATTTCTTGCAGTCCGGTAGGCCCAAACCCCCAACACTTTTATGTCTTGTTAACAGGGAGTAAGCAAGTCTCGGTCGATGTGAGGACCAAATGAAGTTGGTAAAAATACGCTGAACTCTCTTCCAGAACGAGTTAGGAATATAAATGGGTATGGTTTGGAGAAGGTACAGTAGTCGGGGGAGGATTGTCATTTTAAGGATGTTTACCCTTCCAAACCAGGAGAACTCTCGCTTACCCCAACTATCTAAATCCGAAGAGATCCTTCGAAGAAGTGTCTCAAAATTCAGAGAGAAAAGTTTGGCTAAGTCCCCGGGAATTTTAATGCCTAGGTAGGTGATTCCCGCGGGAGGCCACACGAATGGGTAGGAGGATTGCAGCTGGTGAAGTACACCAGGAGGAAGACCAATATCCAGGACTTCCGATTTGGAAACATTAACTTTAAAATTGGACCAGGATCCAAAACGCTCCAACTCGGACATCAAAGCCGGCATAGACGTCAGTGGGTCCGTTATATAAAGCAGAAGGTCATCCGCGAAAGCAGAACATTTATATTCATGCACTCCGACGGAGAATCCCTTAATGTCCGAGTTGGAGCGAATGGCAGCCAGCAGGTTCTCCATCACCAGAACATATAGGAGAGGCGAAAGTGGGCAGCCCTGTCTCGTGCCGTTATGAATGCTAAAGGGAACTGAGAGGGAGCCATTGATTTTGAGCTGCGCAGAAGGAGAATGATAGAGGGCCATAATCTTAGAACAGAAGAGAGGCCCTATCCCTAGACGCCGGAGGGTGGACAATAGGCAGGGCCAAGAGATCCTATCAAAGGCCTTCTCGGCGTCCAGAGACAGGACCATCAGGGGAGTTCCCTGGGCGCGGGCGTGGTGGATTATGTCAAGCGTCTTTAGGGTATTGTCGCGGGCCTCCCTTCCCGGGACAAATCCCACCTGGTCCGGGTGAATCAGGCTCGGGAGGAGCGGGTTCAGCCTGTTTGCCAGTAACTTGGCATATATTTTGATGTCCACATTTAGTAAGGAAATGGGTCTATAACTGCCACAGGCTGTAGGGTCTTTACCCGGTTTAGGGATCACCGCGATGTGGGCCAGGGATGATTGGGCTGGGAAAAAATTGTCTGCAGAGATAAAATTGAAGGCTTCTAGCATTTTAGGGGCAAGGGAATCCTGGAACACCCTATAAAATTTGCTCGTGAAACCGTCTGGGCCTGGACTTTTCCCTCCCGGTAGACTTTTGATAACCAGAGAGAGCTCCTGTATAGTGAAAGGGGCCTCCAGTTCAGAAATGGCAGACTCCGGTATTTGAAGGACAGGTTCGTAATGAGATGTCCCTTCAGGGGAGCTAGGGAAGGTTGGTATATTGTATAAGGCAGAGTAGAAAGAGTGAAAGGCATTTTTAATTTCCGAGGTGGTGTGAACCAGGGCCCCAGTAGCCGATTTAATGCAGGGGATATGGGACCTTGTAATCTGGTGGCGTAACGCTCTAGCCAGCATACGACCTGTTTTATTGCCGTATTCATAAAATTTACTACGGCCAGTTTGCAAGAATCGTTTCCAAGAGAATTCTAAAAGCTGCAACATGCTGGCAACAGGAAACAGGAAACAAGATGGCACCCAGCTGAGACACGATCCACCATCTTGACTGAGGGCAAACTTAAGGGCAAACACAGTAAACAAGTTCCAAGGTATGGCAGGAGATTCCTGACATTACTCCCACCTCAACAGCGGCCTCTGGACGATACCTGACTTGGTCTTTCCGGATGTCTTTGATGAAATTGTCTTATCAGTCGAGGAGCATTGATGTTACTCACTGGTTCCCATGAATTCTCTTCGGGCCCATAACCTTGCCACTTAATGAGGTATTGTAGCTGGTTTCTGAAAATTCTCGAGTCCAGGATTTGCTCCACAACAAACTGTTCTTGCCCATCAATCTCTACTGCATCAGGAGGAGGAGAAACACGTCCCGGAAAGGGGTTGGGCATGGCAGGCTTTAGCAGAGACACATGAAAAACAGGGTGGATTTTCATAGATGGTGGGAGTTTGAGCCGAACAGCTACTGGACTGATTATTTTGATGATCTTATATGGCCCGACAAACTTCTGTCCCAGTTTTGGTGAAGGGACTCTAAGTTTCAAATTTCTGGTGGAAAGCCATACCTTATCTCCCACTTTAAAAGTTGGTGCTGGCCTACGATGTTTATCTGCCATCTTCTTGTAATTTTCTTGAGCCCTCTCTAGTGTTTCCTTTAGTAGCTGTAAATTTTGCTGTAAAGCAGAGATCCTTTCCGCAGCAGCTGGAATATGTGGAACAGCAGGGAATTTGGGAAGAATATTTGGATGGTACCCCAAATTTGCAAAGAAAGGAGTCTGTTTGGTGGAAGCATTTTGGGAATTATTGTACGAAAATTCGGCCACAGGAAGCAGATCAACCCAGTCATCTTGTAGGTGACAAATATAGCATCGCAGGTACTGTTCCAGGGTCTGATTTGTGCGTTCAGTCTGTCCGTTAGATTGTGGGTGAAAGGCGGTTGATAGATTAATATCAATGTTAAGTGCTGAACAAAAACTCCGCCAAAATTTGGATGTAAACTGCACCCCACGATCCGAGATAACTTCATCCGGAACACCATGAAGACGAAACACATTTTGAACTATGAGGTCAGCGGTGTCCTTGGCAGAGGGTAGACCGGTACATGGTATGAAATGTGCAGCCTTGGTGAGTCGGTCAACTACCACGAGAATGGTATTCTTCCCCTGAGAGGTAGGTAGATCTACGATAAAGTCCATGGATATAGAACCCCAGGGGCGAGAGGGGACCGGCAATGGTTGTAACAAACCCGTTGGTGAAGAACGTGGAGTTTTGCATCTCGCACAGATGTCACATGATGTCACATACTTCTTTACATCCTGTAGAGAATTGGGCCACCAAAAGAATCGGGATAAAAATTCCTGCGTCTTCTGAACTCCTTTGTGACCAGCAATCTTCGAATCATGGGCTAGCCTCAGAATCTTCAGTCTTACGGTTTTGGGTATGTATAGTTGCTGCCCGTGGGTCCACATCTTGTTTTTAAGCACCAACTGTACCTCATCAGGTGGTCGGGATAGTAAAGTGTCAGTGTCATAGGCCTCTCTTATCTCTTTAAGCAAGTCTTTATTATGGATTACTCCCACAACATTAGACCCAGGAACGATGTTCTTAGGCGGAATAGTAGGAGTGGAATCATTGGAGAACATTCTTGATAGAGCATCCGCCTTGCCATTACGGGATCCGGGCCTGTAAGAGATTACAAAGTTGAACTGATTGAGAAAAATACTCCAGCGAGCTTGGCGAGGAGATAGACACTTGGCTGATCTAACGAATTCCAGATTACGGTGATCAGTGAGTACAATTATTTGCTGTGAGGTTCCCTGAAGATGATGTCTCCATTCTTTAAAAGCTGCAACGATAGCTAATAGTTCTTTATTCCCCACATCATAATTCCTCTCAGCGGGTGATAAACGTCGGGAGAAAAATGCACAAGGATGTAATAAACTCTTGTCTCCCGTTCTTTGAGACAGAATAGCCCCTACAGCACAGTCTGAAGCATCTACTTCCACAATGAAGGCGAGTTCTGGGTCAGGATGAACTAACACCGGGGCTGTAGTGAACTTGGCCTTTAGGAGAGAAAAGGATTCTTGTGCTTGAGGAGACCAAACAAAAGCATTTCTCTTCTTAGTCAACTGTGTGATTGGAGAGATTATTTCTGAGAAATTCCTGATGAAGCGTCTATAGAAGTTGGCGAAACCTATGAAACGTTGGACATCTTTTATGTTTCTGGGGGTAGGCCAGTCTATTATTGCTTTAATCTTGCTAGAGTCCATTTGTAGACCATGAGGTGAAATTATGTAACCAAGGAATTGGATCTCGGTCTGATGAAATTCACACTTTTCAATCTTGATGTAAAGTTGGTTCTCTCTTAGCCTCTCCAGAACAAGCTTCACATGTCTCTGGTGTTCTTCCTTTGAGCTGGAAAAAATCAGGATATCATCCAGATAAATGACTATGAATTGATCCAGGAGGTCTCTGAAGATGTCATTGACGAGATGTTGAAAAGTGGCAGGAGCATTACAAAGGCCAAAAGGCATCACGCAATATTCAAAGTGTCCATAACGTGACCTAAAGGCAGTTTTCCATTCATCTCCAGATCTGATTCGAACCAAGTTATAGGCGCCTCGTAGATCTAATTTGGAAAAGATCTTCGCATGTTGCACTCTCTCCAGTAGCTCAGGGATCAGTGGTAGAGGATAACGGTTTTTGATGGTAATTTTGTTAAGTTCTCTGTAGTCAATGCAAGGTCTTAAGGAACCGTCCTTCTTCTTAACAAAGAATATGGGAGCCCCCGCTGGTGAGGAAGATGGGCGGATGAACCCCTTGGCCAGATTTTCTTCTATGTAGTCCTTGAGGGCTTTTAATTCAGGACCTGCCAAGGGGTAGATGTTTCCAAAAGGTATAGGTGCACCTGGAAGCAAGTCTATGGGGCAATCATATGGTCGGTGTGGGGGGAGCTTGTCTGCATTCTGTTTGCTGCAGACGTCCGCAAATTCCCTGTATTCCGAGGGTAGCTCTACTATTTTATTATCTTGAGCTGGGTCTTCGGGGCTTTGTTCAAAGTGAGCTGAGGGAAGGGCATCCTCCGCTGGGAAGCTTATCTCCCTGGTTTCCCAGTTGATAGCTGGGTTCTGTGCTTGTAGCCAGGGTAGGCCTAGGATGACAGGGAAGTGTGGGGAAGAGATCAATAGGAAAGACAGGACTTCACGATGATGGGATGTCATAATGATCTCAAGTGGTTCTGTCTCTTGGTCCACTGGCCCTGAGTTCAGTGGGGATCCATCTACTGTTTCCATTACCACGGGTGAGAGTCTTTTCTGAAATTTAACCCCGTGCTTCTGAGCAAAAGACAGGTCCATGAAATTGCCACTTGCCCCCGAGTCTACCATAGCTGAGGTAGATACCCATTGAGAGTTAACCCGGAACTTGATGGGAAGGAAGTAATGAGAGTCTTTGTTTTCTTTCTTAATATGAGGTGCCACCGATGAGATAGAATGGATAATTGTGTTTTCAGATAAGTCTGTTTCTGAAGCAATTGATTCTTCATCTGAGCTATCGTGGTCCATAATGGCTGCCACCAGTCTCCGTGGACGGCTAGGGCAGTTGATAAGGAAGTGGTCAGACTTTCCACAATAGAAGCAAAGACTTTCCCGGAGCCGGTGCTCCCTTCTTTCTGAGCTCTCACGTTTTACTATGGAATCCACTTGCATAGGCTCAATTCCTGGCTCTCTGCGGATCTTCCCTTGGGGTTCCTTAGGAAAGCTGGCAGGGACTGTCAGGGACTGCTTAGTATCAAAATTTAGAGCAGCCCACCTCTCCTGTCGTCGTTCAGACAGTCGGGTATCGATTCGGATGCAGTGATTAATGAAGGCATCCAAACCTGAAGGGGCCTCTGCACGGGCAAGTTCATCTTTTACTGTACTGCGTAGTCCTTTCCTGAAAAAAGACAATTTTGCTGCGTCATTCCAGTTGGTGTCGACTGCCCACCTCTTGAACTCCATGGCATACTCGGCAACGGGGCGTTTGCCCTGGCGCAAGGATAGTATTGCAGCTTCAGCAGTAGCACCGCGATTGGGATCGTCAAACATCTGACTCATGGCGTCGATGAACTCCTCCAGGTGATTCAGCCGGGCGTCTTGAGTCTCAATTAAAGGACTAGCCCAGGCAATGGCTTTGTGCGTCAGCAGCATAATAATACACAGGACCTTCGATCTGTCTGTAGGAAATTGCGCAGGGTTTGCGTCGAAGTATAGCCTACATTGATTGAGGAAACCCCGGAATTTGTCACGATCTCCGCCGAATCTGAAGGGTGGCAATTTCGGGCTCATGACAGGCACCGAAGTGGGTGGTCCAGAGGCTTGACTCTCCAGGTGGACCATCCGGTCGGATAATGCGTGCACCGTTTCGCGTAGTTCCTGGATCGCTTGTCCATACACTTGGATATTATGACCAGTCTGGCCTTCGTAAGCATCACATTTAGTTTTCAATGCTTGCATCTCGGTGCGCATGTTAGCCATAGCAGTTTGAAGCTGTTTGAAGCGAGCTTCCGGACTACCAGCCCCAGCGGACTCCATTTTTTAGGCTTGAGTATCCTGTCACGATACTAGTGGATACAGCTGGAATCCAATGGCTTGGACTGGCTTGGGCACAGCGAAGACAGATGTAGACTGGAACAGGAGGCAGCAGAGATGTAGACTGGATCCAGGCAAGGTCAGGAGAAGCACAGTTGAGCGATATGTAGGTATCAGAGTTTGCAGGGTAAACCGCAAAAGTGAGGAACTAACAAGCAAAGCAAGTTCCAGGCTAGAGGACTGCACAGCAGGAGCTTAACACAATACTCAAGCAATGGAGATCAGGCTTGAGGAGTTTATATATGCTGGCAACAGGAAACAGGAAACAAGATGGCACCCAGCTGAGACACGATCCACCATCTTGACTGAGGGCAAACTTAAGGGCAAACACAGTAAACAAGTTCCAAGGTATGGCAGGAGATTCCTGACATGATGTAGGTCAGAGACACATACAGTATCCAGGAGCAGAGATTCATTCAGGCGCCATGACCACGACGGCCGCGAAAACGAAGGAACAGAAAGCCCGCAGTAAATAGGTGCGTGGTCCGACCAAAGGATGCTGCCCACAGAAGTGGTGGACAACCACGGAAGGGCACCATGTGAGACCATTATATAGTCTATGCGACTATAGGAGTTATGCGGCGCTGAGAAGAATGAAAAGTCCCTATCATGTGGGTGTTGAAGGCGCCAGGCGTCGCTGAGCTGGAACAAGTTGAGGGCCTTCCTAACCTGTTTTATGGATCTGTAGGAGAGGGCAGATTTACCTGATGAATTGTCTAGAGTGGGGTCCAGGGTCAAATTAAAATCTCCGCCAAACACGACAGTTCCCTTCACTATAGGGGTCAGAATATCCGTCAACTTCTGAAAAAAAGCTACTTGTCCCTGGTTGGGGGCATATACGTTAACCAGGGTGAAATCATGACCCTCGATCATCAGAGATAGGATGAGATATCGAGCCAGGGGATCCACTCGACATTCCCGAACACGATGCGCCAGGGATTTATGTAGGGCAATAGCCACTCCCTTGGATCTGGACTCTGGATTGTTGGCAAAAAAAAACAGTTGGTATAATATTTGTTTTGTAACGCCGGGGCATGACCAATTTTAAAGTGGGTTTCTTGAAAGAAGACTATCTGAACCTTACGTTTGTGGAAATGGTACAAAACCTGAGCCCTTTTCTCAGGTACGTTAAGGCCCTTTGCATTGAAAGAGGCTACTATTAAGTTAGACATCATTTAAAGAAATAAAAAGACAACCAAGCACACAAAAAAAATAAAAAAAAAAAGGGGGGGACCGGGGAGGGAGGGGCTAAGAAACTAGGAAGGACAAGGGAGGAAGAGCACCATAAAGCAGGCACAACAGCAGCCCGCGGCTGGAACTAAAGTCTTGACTTTATAGAGTCCGTAGTCCCTAGACTGACAGTTAAGCCTATATCGGGACTAAATCCTATTGGGGGGATAAAAGAAAGTGAATATAAAAGCACAGAAGTCACATAGTTGGGCTCCGTAGAACTGATAGGAATATAATCAAGAGGGGAGGCCTCTATAGTAAACCTGAAAGAGTCAAAATCGACCCAACACAATATAGTACAATACGAAAGAGCAACGGGTCACAAAGAGATCCTGATGACGACATAAGCATGTAACAATGATAACATAGTATAAAGTATTAGAGAAAAAATCTCAAACAACCTTAACTCTGTAAGAACATGTCGCCATCTAGTGGTCTCACAAAGTAATAGAGGCCATACATTACATAACCAGAAAAGGATACCAAAACCCCAGCAAAGTCCACTGCAAGGGTTCAAGTTGGGTTGGAAGATGGCGATGAGTCCGCCGGACAACGTCTTCTGCGCGGTCTTCTTGGCGGCAGTGGTCCTGCTGTAGTAGACGTGGGCCCAGCAGGCAGAGGAGTGGGAGTGGGCCAGGGTGGGAGGACCAGATTTTGAATGTTCAAGTCCTGAAGAAAGGACGGGACGTCATCAGGGGAGCGAAGAGATAAAGTCAAGTCGCCCCTTCGCACAATGAGGGCGAAGGGGAATCCCCATCTGTATGGAATGTTCCGTTCCTTGAGCACCTGCAATAGGGGTTTTAGGGCGGCCCTTTGAGCTAGCGTGTGTCTGGAGAGATCCTGCAGCAATAGTATGGGCGATTCATCATACCGGATCGTCTGTTTCTGCCGGGCTCTCCTTAGGATGTCTTCTTTAAGTTGGTAGAAATGTATTCTACAGATGACATCCCTGGGGCGTTTCGGGTCCAGGTTAGGAGGGCGCAATGCCCTATGTGCTCTGTCCATCTCTATGAATGTGGTAGAGGGGCGCCCCAGGAGGTCGTTGAATATTGTAGTTAGAACAGATTGAATGTCTGCAGGCAGGACAGTTTCAGGTAAACCCCGGATCCTTATATTGTTGCGACGGCTCCTGTTTTCCAGGTCGTCTAGTTGCTGTTGAAGCGCATATATCTGGGTGGACTGATGGCTAGTAGTAGATTGCAAGGCTTGAATAGAGGCCACGGCTGACTCCTGGGTTTTATCAAGAGTGGACACTTTGGAGTTTAGCTCAGTTAGTTCCTTTCGGAAAACCGCAAATTCCTGCTTGCACTCTCCAACTATCTGCCGAGCCAACTGAGAGATGTCCGCTCTAGACAGCAGCGATGCAGTAACTTGGCGTAGGTCGGCCAGGGTGATTGGTCTGTCATCAGAGGAGAGTGGCGGAGTTGGCTGGTGGGAAGAAGCTTGGTAGGATACCTGAGAGCAGGAGCGGACAGAGGAGTGGGCCCCGGAGGGCGGAACAGGTCCCTCTGGAGACCCGTCCTGGTTAGGTGACAATACTGGTGAAACCTGAGAGGTATTAAGCATCTGAGTAGGCGACGGAGGCCACGCCTGGGCCGAAGCATGCGATATAGGAGAAGATGCGTTGAACCCCTGGTTGTTCTGGGAGGGCTGTGGCTGTTCCCCCCACGACGATCCGGTAGACCACTGTGGCGACGGCATTATCATCGGTGAGGGATTTGTGTGCCACGTGTTAGGGTGTGCAGTAGCGGGTGGCAGGACTGACAATGGTGGCGGAGAAGCATTCTGTGGTAACTGCGGTACAGGCACGTTTGTGGTAGTAGCAGGAGATAATGTCCCTGTATGAGAGGGAGCCGGCAGAGTGACAAGGCCCCAGGGGTGCTGCAGCACCTGGTTAGCAGAGGGCAAGGACACTTGCAGAGGAGAGGCACAGGGAGACTCCATATGAGTGGAGGCATCAGAAGTGGCACCCAGATGTCCTGCAGTCAACCCAGGGGCAGGAGGGGCTAACAGGGTATGGGTTAAATTGTGGGGATGGCAAGGAGACCCTTGTAGTGCTGCAGGCGATGGCAGGGCAGTGTCCATGTCAATAAGGAGGGTATTGTCCCCCAACCCCTGCGTTGTACCTGAATCCTGTAGAGGAGAAGAGGGAGCTGGATCCAATCCCTCTGCAGGGTGACCGCTGGCGGGAAGCACCTGTGCTGCTGTGAAGTCTGCTAGGAGCAGCCCAGTAGACTGGCTGACAGGAGGATCCGGCAGGACATTCAGGGCGGTAGATGGTCGCAGCGCCGGGCTGTCGGCGCCTTCCTCCCTTGCCGAAGTCAGGGCAGGAGGACCGGACGCAGCAGTGTCGCCGGGGCTCCCCGAGCGAGGGCGTCCTTCTCCGCTGCCGTCCCGAGGTGCCCGGAGTTTGGAGACTGCAGGCAGATGTGTCCGGGAGCCGGGTGAGTCCCTCAGCAGATGCGGCGGGTCCCGATCTTGAGGGGAGCAGCGCGCTCCTGCAGGGGGCCGCTCAGAGCACATGGCGCCGCCGCCGCCATCTTGTAAAAGTCCGCGGGCCGGGTTCACCGGGGAGTTAACCCCTGGGCGCAGAAGATAGGTCCCCATATCCCTCTGGGATGAAGAGGGGTGAGCCAGGGGCTTGATGCCCCTTCTTTTGGAGGTTTTCCCCATGAGGAAGAGTGCGAGCCAGCCAAAAAATGAAACTTCTCAACGGAGCCCTGTTGAGATGCGGCCTCACGCTGCCATGACCAAACCACGCCCCTTTTTTAAAATATTTTTCATGTAGGCTCCTGCCTACCTAATTGATGGGGAAACAATATATACCTTCCAAATTAGTGGGGGCAGCCCTGTCTACCAACCCAATTAGTGGGGGGTGGCCCTGTCTATCTGCCTAATTACGGGGGGAGGCCATATCTATCTATCTAATTACTGTGGGGAGGCCCTATCTACCTGACTAATTACTGGGGCAGGCACTGTCTACCTAATTACTGGCTGGCTACCCTGTCTACCTACTTAATCACTGATGGGCAGCTCTTTCTACCTGCCTAATTACTGATGGGCAGTCCTGTCTACCTACCTAATTACTGGGGGAGGCCCTGTCTACCTACCTAATTACTGGGGAAGGCCCTGTCTACCTACCTAATTAATGGGGGGCTGTATACCTACCTTACTACTAGAAGAGTCTCTGTTTACCTACCTAACTACTGGGAGGCCTATGTAACTACCTTCCAAATGGGCCTATAAGGGGGGGAGCCCAATATACCTACCTAATTAGGGGCTCCTACATACCTACATACAGAGAGGGTCTATATAGGTGCCTAATGGGCGACTATATACCACCATATCTTCTGTGGGGACCTTTATACTTACCTATCTTCTGAGGGGGCCTAAATACCCATTGAGGAGCTACCTAATTGGGGATTATATACATCATCACCTACTGAATGAATCTGTAAACTCTAGAGGGCCCATTTACCTAAATTCTGAGGGCACCTATATACTTACCTCCTGTGGGAGGCTTATATACTTAACTGCCTACTGGGGGTTTTTATAGCTACCTAATAGGGGCCCACCTATTTACATGCAACTTATCTAGCTTTTTTAATTTCTAATTTTTAGGGTCTAACATAACTAAAAGAAAAATCCATGTGCCTGCATACTGTATGGGATGTGGACCTACCTACTGGTTGCACAAATTGGGGCCCTACAATCATTCGGGAGCACTTTCACTTTTTGGGGTACAAATTACTGTGTGGGGCACCAAAGGGGGCACTATTACCATTTGAGGTGTTATGGTTGGGGAGTTTGTACAGAGGTGAGAATAGATAGGGGAGTGCTGGAAAAGAGAGGAGTTTAAGATGTTTTTGTCATAAATTCTACATGGACAAGTAGGGGCCGGGAGAAGATGTCATTGCATTTAGTACTGGTAGAGAAAAAAGGGAAGAGAACAAGTCATCAGAGAAGAGAACGACTCAGAAAACATTGTGGAGTTTAGGGCCCGATGGAGAAGAAAAGGAGAAAAGAACAACTCCCATCAGATATGACATCACTTGTGCGTCTCTGATGTTAGTGGTTGTTTTGCTTCTAAGTTGGATCAGTGCTGTATTCACATTCATGTGATGTGGCCCAAGCTGGTGTCTGACCACTATGTGGTCTGTGTATGTTGATATTGTAGGTTATATTGGTGCTTGTGTAGTGGCAGCTCACATTCTTCCCTGATTGTAAAGTGAGTGCACACCTGTCCCTGACCCAGTGATTAGGGGTTTCTCTGCACCACTTTTTCTTTCTTGCCCATGGTTATAGTGTTGTTTATTTTAGAAAGTGGAGGGGTGCATGTCCTAGAGAAATTTTGGAGGCTGGTATTGTATGTGGGCTGGTGGGGGTTTTGTGCCATGACTGCTTTTTATTTCCAGGCCAGTCCTGGTTACAGTTTGATTTTCAGCGAATTCTAAACACTGAATCTGCTGCAAATCCGACCAAAAATCAGTGCTGTGTAGATATAGAATAAAGCACCATTAATTCCAGGGAGCTGTACATTAAAAAGGGGTTTACATACATAACAAGTCAAATATAATAGTATCACTAAATAACCAAAAAACACATACAGATGGAGACATAACCCCACTCACATACGCTTACAATCTATGAGAAAGAAGAAACAGAGAGACAGATGGTAAGGGATAAACATGATTGTATGGTAATGTAGTGGCAGAAGGGTTATTGTAGGTTTAAGGTTATCAAATTGCTTTCAAAAGGCTTAAAGGTAGGAGAAAGTAACATGTAATGGTATGAGTTACAGAGTATAGGGGATGCAAAGGAGAAATCTTAGAGACATATTTGTGAGGAGCAAGTGCATGAGGGGAGGTATTGAGACATTAAGGCATAGATGTATGGGTGGATAGATTAAGGAGAGCCTTATACATCATGATTAATAGCTTGAATTAAATTTGCTGGGCAATGGGTAGGCACTGAAAGGACTGGAGAGAGGCAGAGGAGTAATGACGAGAGGTGGATTAAGGGTGCAGCAGAGTTGAGGAATGGTTTGAAAAAAGCAAGAGTATTAAATGAGAAACTACAGAGAAAGATGTTGCAGCAGTCTAGGCAGGAGATTTTGAGTGCATGAGCCAGCAATTTTGTAGCATCAAAGTTAGGAAAAGAGCAGATTCAACAAATGTTTTTAAGGTAAAGGTGGCAGGTTGTGGTAAAAGTTTGGATGTAGATTTTAAGGACAAAGCGGTGTCAAAGGTTATGGGGTTTAATTTGGTGGTGGAAGAGGATGAACTCTGTTTTCTCCATACATAGTACAGAAAACAGGGACAGAAGTAGAATACAGATGATAGACATTCTGGAATCCATGAAAGTAGAAAGTTAACATTTGGGCAGGAAATGTAAATTTGAGTATCATGTGCAAAGAAGTTATACTGAAAGACATGAGAGGCTGTGAGTTGACCCAGACCAATAGTGTAAATGGAAAAAAGGCCCAAAATTTTTCTACTAAAGAAAAGGAATTTCCAGCATCCATCCGAGGTATTGATAAGTTAAAAAATCTGAGACTTTATTTCACATCTTTAAAAAATTTAAATCATAGTAGTAACAACAAAAACATGGCTCACACGCTAACGCGTTTCGGAAGTATTTTCCTTTTTAACCCATAGCTTTTAAAATTTATTTTTTCCTTTTTTTCCAAAAAAAGGGGGGGTTAAGCTGCCCAAATGTTGATTTTTGTCTGGATGATAAAAAAATATTTTTGCTTCTTTCCAATCGTCGTTTTGATAAAGGGGGACCCCAAAACCCATGGAGAGCAGGTAGGATGGAGAGATTCCCAGGGGGATAAAAGGGACATAGACTCGATGAAAATTTTTTTGGAGCAGCCTTTTAATAAAAATAAAAATTGGTAATAGCACCAACGGGAAAAAATTTTTGATTTTTTCCCCTTTAAAATATTTTTGTTTTTTGCTCGGGGTTTTAAAAATTTCCCCTTTTATTGTAAACCTTTTTGGTTATTTAAAATAGAAAATTTATCATTTGTATCTACTTGTAATTTTAATTTTTTTTTAAATATATGCAATTTGTTTTATTTATTATATAAAATTATATTTATATTTATATATAATTATTTATATATATTTTTTTTTACAAAATAAAATTGGGTTTGTATTATGTGACATTTTTACCAGATAGCCCCTTTTGGTTATAAATTTTGGGCAAATTAATAACATATAAGCATTTATCGTATAAAAATCCTGTGTTAGGAAAAGTTAATTTTTTAATAGGGGGCTCTATTTTTTCCTGCTCACTTTTTTTGGGCTATGGAAATTAAATTTTTGATTTTCTTATAAATAGTTTTTTTTTGGTGTTCCTGTAGACTGGATCCTGACATCTCCATAGTCTATTTCTACTGTATCATAGTGATGTAGGGGGGAAAACATGAGAGCTTTGCCTGAAGTTTGCATTTTGAGAGGGGCGAATTTCTAAAAAAAATTCGGTTGGGGTCACTTCGCCCGTTTTTCCCACGAAAAATAATTTTTGGGTTTCCGAATCACGTTAAAAAAAAAGTTTTTTCCCGGGCTCCCAAGAAGCCTATAAAGGTTTTGCTTTTAGTTTTTGTCCCCCATGTTTAAAAAATATGCAGAGGGAGCTTGGGTTTTTGGTCTTCATACAATGTTTTTAATTTTGGTATGACAACCCCAGGGGCTCCCGGGCCGCTATTAGAATCGCTTCCCCTAAAAATTTTTCCCCTAGGCATTTTAAGGGGAAAAAATGACAAAAAACTAAAGGGGGGGAATGTAGCTGATAAAAGTCCAAGGCAGGGGGCATTTAAGAAAAAACAAGCGGGAGAGCTCAGGTGGAAACATCGGACAGAGTGGGAAAGGTGACGGGGCGGACACAGCGCATGGGGTTCTAAAAGTGGCAGAATGACTTCCCGGAGGGGAAAAAAATTTGAAGTGGGCCCAAGAAGTGGAAACAAGGGAAACAGAGAGTGGAGGTGACGGGGGGGCAGAAACTTTGAGGTCAGAAAAGTGGCAAAAATGACTTTTGGGAGGGGGCCAAAAAAAAACAGTAGTAGGCCACAGAGGGGCCACAATGACGAGAGTGGAGGTGGGCGGGAGCAGCATGAGGTCAGGGATGGACAATGACATTCTGGGGTGGCAAAAAAATTTAGTGGGGCCCACAGAGTGGAAAAAAAAGGGACAGAGAGTGGGGGGTGACGGCGGCCCCAGATGAGGTCGCCCTTTGGGCAAAAACTTTTCTGGAGGTGGCAAAAATTTGTAGGTCACGGTGGCAAAAGGGACAGAGAGGGGAGGTGCCGGTGGCAGCAGCATGAGGTCGGGACAGTGGAAAAAGATTTTTCTGTTGGGGCAAAACATTTATTTAGGGCCCCCCAAGAAGTGGCACAATGACAAGGGGCGGGGGTTTTCCCGAAGCAGCGCATGGGGAAAAAGGGACAGGGGCACAATGACATTCTGGGAGGGGGCCCAAAAAAAACTGGAGTAGGCCACGGAGGGGCCAATGACAGAGAGGGGGAGGTGAGTCAGTGGGAAAGCACGAGGTCAGAGAGTTGCACAATGACATTCTGGGGGGGGGCAAAAAGGGGAGTGGGAAAAACCGGAGGGGCACCAATGACAGAGAGTGGGATTTAACGGGCGGCAGCGCATGAGGTCAGACAGTGGCCCCCAATTTTGGGCCCCTTTTTTTTCTGGAGGTGGAAAAAACTGGGTGGGCCCCAGGGGTGGCCAATGAAGAGATTTGGAGGGGGGTGGCAAACCAGTCTCTGGTAAAAAAAGGGGTTTGGGGCAGATGGAAAAACTGTCAGCAATGTGTCCCTTAGGGGGGTGGCGGCACCCAGAATAGTGGTGAGGCAGGTAGTTTAAAACCCAGACTCATTTTCTAAAAATTTTTGGGTTTGGGGGCGTCATGGGTTTAGTCTGACGCCTATGGCTTTGGGTGTGGGGAAATCCGGGCCCCGTTTCCAGGGCCGGATTCATTTTAAACAAAGGTCAGTTGTTCCCTTTTCCCCGGGGGAAAAAAAGGGGGTTACCTTTGGGGGGGTAAGATGGCCCCCCGCACAAAAACCCCGGGTTTGGGATGCCCACTACTGGGGGGCCGGGGACAGTTCCCCAACTGAAATCGGAAAAGGTTGCGGGCCAAAAATCCATTTTGGTTTTTGCCCGTAGCCCCAAGGGGAAATCTTCTAACTGGGGGGGGGGCAGAGTGTGCCCAAAGAAGGCCCCCAAACCTGTTGGTTCAGGGTTCTGTTTTTCCGGGGTCCTGCTGCTGCTGCTGGGGGGTGACTGCCCCCCCTTTTAACTAGGGGGTGAAGGAAGCTGTATCAGTGACTCCAGACTTAGGTTGCTGTTAGGAGCTGGTACGGGCTCCTACCCCCCCATCTTCCCCCCCGCAAATGCGGCGTAGACGTGAGCGTGAAGAACCCCCCCGGGCGACCGTCAGAGGAGGGACAAAGCCGCACATAAAGGGAGCGGGCCAAAATGACTTTCGGAGGATTTCCCTATAGTATTTGAGTTTGTTCCCCATCTCAATTTTTTGGGAAAAAAGGGTCCCCTTTTTGGGGCCGGGGCAAGGGCCAAAAGGGTGGAGAAAACCCGAAGTCATCCCTCTGGCCCGATGGTGAATTTCGGCTGTCACTTTGCCAGGCCCAAATTTAGATTTCTGCGGGCCTTTTGCACAAATGGCTCCGAAAGGGGCTCCCTTCCTCCTTTTCCACTTTTTTACTGCCCGGTGCTTTTCCCGTCATTCCCTTTGTCTTCCTTTTTTCATTACCCCCCTCAGATGACCTGTTTCCTGTTTGTACTGGGGAGGGAAAATTTCCCCTCATTTAAACCGGGCAAACTTCTGGGTCCAATTTTCCTCCCTATCCCCCCCCCATTTTTCGTCCCCCACCAGCTCATGTGGCCCCGAGATGTAGCGCCAGTCTCCGTCCCCCTGCCCAGGGCAGATTTTCAGATCTGTTCCAGGACATGAAGCAGTGGGAAAGGTTTTAAATCCCCTAGTCCTGGGGGACGGGCCAAAAACGTGGCCCCCCCCCCCCCTCGAATGGCCTCCAAAAAAAATGCCCGGTGTCAACCCTGAGCTTGCCATGGTGACATCAAAGTTTTTCGGGGGTACTTTTCCCGCCGCCCGGGGTCTTAAAAAAAGGGTTAATTTTCCCTTTTTTGGGTTTATTCAGTCGGGCCAAATGGCAGGATGGAATTTCCCAAAGGGTGGAAACATCGCATATCAGAGTGTTTTTGGGGGGGGCCCTTCTGCCCCTGGGAACCGAGGAGGGGTTTTTCCCGGTTTGTAGGAATGGTTTTTAAGTGCATGCCCCAGTTTCCTGGCCATTTTTAGAAACTTTTGAAGATTGGGGAAGACTTCAGGAACCTTTTTTAAAAACCGATTTAAAAAAAAAACTTGGGGCCCTGCAGGGGGCATTGGGGCCCTCCCCCTGGTGCAGGCGGGCACCATGTTACTCCCCTTGTCCAAACACCATGGGTTTGATTTGCAGTTGGGGCGGGGGAAAGCCAAAAATCAATTTCTTGTGCTGACGCGGAGCAGTTTTCCCCCCCTGTGTGACTTCGTTCACCCAAAGGGAAAACCAGGGTAGAACTGCGTGACACTGCTGTGGGCCCCACAATTTTGGTATGATGGAGCAAATACTTGTGGAGGCTGAGATGGTGGTGGTGATGGCGGAGGAAGAGGCGGAAAATTGGCGCAGGAGCCCCCAGTTTGCAAAAGTTTGGGGGAGAAAGCGGCGTTCCTGTCCCAAATTGTTGGGGTTTTGCCTGGGCAGGAAGAAATTCACCCGTGGGGTTTAAAAAGGAAAATGTACTGGCCTGACCCTAGTTTTTCAGCTCCAAAACGGGCCCCGCTGCCGTTTCACCTTGGAACAAACCCATAAGTCCAAGGGGCTGGCCCCCTTCGTTCTAATTTTTTTTGAAGTATGGTACTGCCCCCTTTTTTTTAAAAAAAATTTTGGTTTGGAAAATCTCCATTCGTTCGGCACAAGCCATTTGTTCTTTGAAAGGTGCAGGGGGTCCAATTTTGGGAAAGGGAAGGAAATGCAGCACCAACAAAATTGGCAGGAGACCCGGGCGGTTTTGCACCCTTTTTATGGTTTTGGAAAACTTAAGTTGTCTCTTTGCAATCGCCTCGCTGAAAAGACTGCTGGCGAATGGGGTAGCGGGGGGGAGCAGGAGCATCTTGGGGCCCGGGGGGATGAGGGCAAAGAGAAAAAAGCTCCCCTTTTGAGAGGTGGTGGGGCCTTTAATGGCTGCAATGGCATGATGCCACTGGCCGCTGCTTTTTTTTTTTTGCTGTTGCTGCGGCGGAAGGGGTGGCCACCAACCCCAACTGGCCACGGTTTTTCCCGGCCCCCCGGGGTTTGGGGAAAGCTGCATGGGTTGGGCGCAGGGCCCTGGTGCCAAAAGTTAGCTCCCTTTGGTAGCTTCACTTTTTGTTACATTTTTTCATATACCCCATATTCGGCTCCTCCGGGGGTCTTAGCAAAAAAAATGCCCCAACCCCGAGTAGCTGATTTTACCGCCAACGCTTCGCCCCTGAGTGACTTTTGCCGCTGCTGCCTGCCCGGCCCCTGTGCCCCTATTTCTTGGACCTGCGGGAAACGGTTTTTTTTTCCCCTTTTTGGCCGCTTGGCTTCCCCCCTCACACTCTGGATTTTTTTCTGAATAACGGCCACAACAACCCCTTGCTGGCTGCGGCCCCTGCCCGCGCGCAAGGGTGGGGGCCCCCTTTTTCCCGACGATGCGAAACCCCGGGCCCCCCCGGGCCCCCAAATGCGGTCGGTACCCTTCCCTTTATTTTTGTGTTTTTTTTTGTCAAAAACTGTCCTCATCCCGATCTTGGTATGCATAGGTGACCCCCCACAACATGAACCCCCTTTCACTTCCCAAAATTTTACTTTGCCCCCCTTTCTGCCCAAAAAACGGGGATATTGGCCCCCTTTTTTTCGCTGCCAAGTAGTGCTGTTTCCCCCTCAAAAATTTTTCATCCTGCTATATTTGTGGCGCTGAGCCCAGGGCCACATAGAGTCTCTGGCTGGGGGGAACCGGTTTGGGCAGAGGCGGGTTGAGGCGGATGGGGGGCCCCTGCGCTCCCCGGCCTTTCCAAAATATTGGGGTTTTGGTTTTTTCGGTTTCCCCCGTTTTTGGCCCGGGGTTGTAGATGTCTTGGGAGGAAGTGGAATTGGGTAGTCAACCAAAATAAAAAACCATTGGGTTTTTTGAAAAAACACACGGCCCCTAGATGACAGCGGCAGTTGTGGCCTCACCGAGTGACCCCCGCTCGAAGTTTCCCCCCGTGTTTCCCGCGACCTGGGCTGCCCCCGGAATGTTTGTGCCTTTGCCACTCGCAGGTGAAGAGGGCCCGCCAACCCCTCTGTTTTGACATACTGTTTTTTTCTAAAATGTACAGGGCACTGTTTGATGAAGATATTGTTTATGATAAAATACACACCCTGTATTTGGGCTCCAAAAAAACCCAGTAAAAAAATTTTTGGGAACCCTTGGTTTTAAATTGCCCCTCCACAAAAAGGGGGAGGAAAATTTACTTTTTATGTGCCCATTTAAAAAACTCTTTGTATTTTAAAGAATGTAAAAGCACAAAACATTTTTAATTTTAACCCCGGGTATGAATTATGCTTAAAAATTTCTTTGTGGGGGGTGAAAAAAAGGGGAAAGGGTTTCTTTTACTGAGTACAACGGGGCAGAAAAATACTTTTTTTAAACATTGGATGAAAATTTGACCCAAAAAGGGGAATTGAGCAGCCAAAAATACCGCTTTGTAGCTTTGTTACCCCAACAAGGGGAAAAAAAGGGAAATTTTCCCTTCGCTTGTGAATTTTGTACAGGAAAAAATTTTTTTTTTGGGGGGTTAAAAAAAAGAGGTTTATTTTTTAACACCACAGCAGCGGGAAAAAACGTTAAAATTAACCCCTGGATGAAAGATTGGGGCCCAAACAATTGAGCAACCCCCAAAAAAACCCGTTTTGTAGCGTGTTACAATGGCGTTTTTTTTTTAGCTCCCAAAAACAAGAGAAAAAATTGAAATTAACCTTCGCTTATGAAATTATGCTACAGGAAAAATGTATTTTTTGGCGGTTAAAAAAGAGGGTTTTTATTTTTTTCCCCACAAGCACCAAAACAACGTTAAATTTAAACCCCCCTGGATTTTAAATTGCGCAAAAGAATTTTAGCATCCCAAAAAAAGAAAAGGGGATTTGTGTTGTAAAAAACCCCTGTTTTTTTTTAAATGGGAAAACAAACAGGAACCCGGCTTAGATCCCCCCCTTTGGGTTTTCAATGTGCTGTGAGCAGATTGCCTTTTTAAAAAGTTTTTCAAAACTGCATTAAGCCCCAAAATGGACTTTAGATCCCCAAAACCCCAAAAAAAATCAGGAAAAATTTAAAGTTAAGAGAAGCAGTCTCTGAGACAAGCTGTGACCCCCCCAAAAATGCTGAATTAAAAATCAGGGTTTTTCCCCTAAGGCTTTAAAAGCCAGCCCCGGGGGTCCCTTCCCCAATCAGTACGGGATGGGGGTGTTTAGCTGCCTGGGCGGCCCGGACTTATATAGTGCTGGACGTCAAGGGAAACCCGCCCGGGTTTTTTGATTTGGGTTCATCTCTGATATGTTTATGCAAAGGGTAGCCTTTTTTCCCCCAAAAGTTTTTTGCCCATGTAACGCCCCGTGCTCGCGCCTTTTTTTCAAACAAAAAACCAAATTCGTTTTAACCCCAAGTTTTTTCCCCAAAAAATTCGCTTCGTTCAGAACCGAAAATTTTCCCTGAAAAACCGGGAAAGAATTCCCCCTTCGTTTTGAATCGTTTTGCCCCCCTCTAGTAGCATATTTTTTCACGGAAATAGTGCTTTTGCTTGTTTTGATTCAGGTCAATGTCAAAAATTTTATTTTGGCCCAAATTTAAAAAGTGCTTAAAATTTTGTCGGCCAAAAACTGATTTTGACCCCCTTAAAAATTTTAAAAATTTGTTCTCAACTGTTTAAATTTTTTACCCAACCGAGGTTTTGGGGCGCCTTTTTGGGGTTTTTAAAGGGTCCTTTAATTTGAAAAGTTAAATTTTCTGGGTCCAAACAGAGCGTCACTTTTTAACCCCCACCCTTTCCCCTTGACATAACCTTTTTGGTCCCAAAAAGCCCCTTTATTCCCGAAAAGGGGTCAGGGGCCCAAAAAAAAAAAAACCCAAAATTAGGGGGTTTTTGTTGCAAACTTGGGAAAAGGGTTTAAAAAATAATTTGGGCCCCCATGTAGAAAACTGTCTAGGGCTAATTTCTTTCTTTTTTTGCCCCAAAAGGGGAAACAAATTTTTGGGGCATTTTTTGGTTGCGATGGGGAACAAAGGGGAGTTTTAAAAACCCAAGGGCAGTTTTTTATAAAGTGGGAAAACCCAACCCGAAATCCAGAGATCACATCCCCCGGGCAGTGGGGGTTGCTACTTTCCCCTTTCTTTATCAGCAATTTTAAATTTGGCGTTTCCCCCGGGAGTCTAAAGTTGCTCACAAAAAAGAAGAATCTGGTTGGCAACTCTGCTCTAGATAAGTACAGTAAGTGAATGATAATCCGAATGTCTAATACTACATACCTTTCTTTCCACGTCCATTGTAACAACATAGAAAAAAACCAATGTGGCAAGGCATATCAAAAATAGGGAAAAAACCACCTTATTTCTGTATGCTTGAATTTTTAAAAGGTTTGGAAACAAATAGATTCCCCATGTCCCCTTTTTGGGGTGTTAAAACCTAAATAAAAAAACATTGTATACCCTTAGATTATGTTGAAATATTAAAACACATTTTCTGAAAAATTTTTAAAAATGGGTAATTCTTTATTTCAAGGCCCCTTCAAAATGCCATTTTGCCCAAATCTTTTTTTGCCCAGTACAAAAAGATTTACTTGTTTGCTTAATTTGGGGAAAACCCAAACCCCCAATTGGGACTTTTTTTGGGTCCGGGCTGATTTTAAAAAGTTTGGGGATAGTTTTTTTTTTGGTTTTAAATTTTGGATTTTACAAACAGGAGCGGGAAAACATTTTGGAGAAGGGGCCCAAAGGTAAAAAAACCCAAAAGGGACCAAATAGGGAAAGGGTAAAAAAGGTGGACCACAACACAAAAAGATACTACAATAGCCAAGAAAGAAAAAATCAATAACTTCATTGGACAAGACTATTTAAAACATAACTTTTACTAGTAAGTCTAAAAGACACTATTATTTGGCCCGCAAGCCCCCGTTTGTTAATTTTTTTTTAATTTGTTTATTCTTGCCCCCTCTTTGGGGTTGGTTTCCAGCGGCTGGAAAAAATAAAAAATTTGGGCGGTCGATTACTATTGGGCTGTCCGCACTATTTACACTTAACTCCTTAGTAAAGGTTGTGGGAGTGTCTGAAACCGCTTGGGTCCCAAAATGCATCATAAATGGGGCCCCCCCGGGGGGCATTTTCTGATGTCAGATCCAAAATTACAAAGGGGGTTATGTTCCCACGGTTTTTTTTTGCAAAATTGTGCGCTTATTTTCCGCGTATTGCGTTTAACGTCGCATGCCGAAAATTTACTTTAAAGGGTATTTTCAAAAGGGCTTATACGGGGGGGTGTTTTGGAAGCTCGCGGGATCAGCGCTTTTTTAAAAGCATGGGGGGGTGGGCCCCATGTCCCCGGCCCCAAAAAGGGAATGCATTGTCAGGGGTTTGTTTTAATCTCCCCCGGGAACAATTCCCCATGTAAATTTCTGCCCCCGCGCATGTAAAATTTCGTCGTATTGTAAATGCGGGGGGGGACGACGCGCTTAACCCAATATTTTTCTATGTGAGCTATAAATTTTTACGGAAAACCCGGCGGCGCGCATTTTGCCGGGTATAATGCGAAATGTGAATGAAATGTGGCAATTTAAGCCGTGTGAAAAAAACCCTAATTTTTACCCTTAATAGAGACCCTGGGGTTTTCGCCCCTTTCCCCCCTCGCTTTTAAAAATAAAATTCGTTTTTGTACACGTAAAAGGGGAAAAAATTGAATGTGAATTGAAAAGGGGCCCCGATTATGCATGCTGTTAAATGCTGTCAAGGGGGGCGGCCCCCCCCCCCCATGTTTTGGGGAATTTGCGCTGTTTAGGGCGGGCTTCCAAAAAACCCCACGTTATTGCAGCCGTTCTACGCCAATAGGGCCGGTTTTTTTGGAAACATACCTAAGACACTTGGACTGTGGGGCCGGAGGCAGGACCTTGCCCCCTCGGGAAACTTTTTTGTGGGGTTGGCTATTTTTAAAAGTGTTTTTTAAAAATAAACGGTTTTTACTATTCCCCGAGGACTGTAATTTTTAAAACCCTTCTTTTTTCCCTCCTCCCATTGCAATGGAGTGTTCATATATTTTGGGAAACCCATTGGATTGTTTTAAATTGTAATTTTACGTATTCTTTTTCCCTTATTAAAAATTTATTTTATCTCTGATTAGTGTGTTTTAGCCCCTGGGGAAATTTCCCACTATGATTTGGGGGGAAAGAAAGGTTGAGCTTTAAAACCGTTCAGTTTTTTTTTTGACTGATTTTTTTGGGACGGGTTTTTTTTGTGGTTATCTATCTGGATTTAAACTTTAAACCCTATTGTATGAAATAATTGGCAGGGGGGGTTATTGATTCTAGGTTTTAATCAGGGAAAAATGGGCTCCAGAGGGGGGCCCTTGTCCGTTTTATTTTGAGGGCCCCTCATTTTTTTGTGTCAGGGAAAAAGGTGTTTTGGGTTTTATAGGGGGGAGAAGTTTTTTCCTCTATGCATTGGGGGGGTTTTTTTTACAAATCCCTTTTGTGTTTTGACTTTAAAACATTATTGGTGCTGTGAATGCAGTTTTTAGACTTGCCAATGTTCCCTTTTAAAAATTAGTAGAAAAAGGTTAAGGTTTTAAATAGTTTGCCCCATTTGAAGTTAGTAATTAACTCCCCAATTTTTTAAGGGATACAGCTCTAGCTGAAATTGGGAAGTTTTATTCAGTTCTTAAAATTCAGTACCCAGAAAAAGGACATGGCGTTTTAAATTTTCCCTCCACTCGTATTTTTTCCCTGGTTTTGGGGGTATTAAGTGAGGCAACTGTTTTTTTTGCCCCCACAGGGATTGATTCTCCAAAAAAAAAGTAAAAAAAATTAAAGTCAGAATCATAAAAAAAAGTGTTGGGGGGAAGCATTCACTTATATGTTTATCCTAATTACGTTGACCAGAAATTTCAGGGTCAAAAATATTTAATCCTTCTCTAATATACAATATCATCTCACTCCATTCAGCAGGGGCTTGTTCCGTGTACCCTTTTTCCGGTTTAAACTTGTTGCTCTAGATAATTAAAAAGTTGCTGTAATTTTTCCAGTTTTCCTTGCCCCTTTTAAAAACTGCCCTTTAACGAAGGGGAAATTTTGAACCTAATCATTTTTAAATGGGAAAAAAAACCTGGGAACCTGCTCCTTTAAACCCCCACTTGGGTGCTTTTCCCCAAAATAACTACATGTATTGCTTTCTTGCCTACTTTCCCAAAAGTGGATTTACTCATATGACGTGACAGACCCCCTTCAACTTTATCTGTGGGCTCCAAGGGCTACACATCGGGGGTTTGTCACTTAGATCCAAATTTTTTACGTTCTAACTATTATGTCACTCCATTTTGCAGAATTTACAATATTGATTCAGAAAAAAGGGCAGAAAAAAAAATCATGTGACTTGGTTTCAAATATACTAATTTTTTCGGGGAGGGTAGAAAAGCTTTCCTGAGTCTAAATGTGGTAATCAAAGTAAAGTTTCAAAGAAATTTGGGCCCTTAAAGTAATAGTCCATGCAAAATTTTCAAATTTTCTTTGGGGTTTTTACTATAACCCAGCCTTTTGTTTTCATAAAGAACCTTCGTGATTCTTTTGTGGTAGACTACATCAGAAATACTGTACTTTCCTGTTCAACAGCAAATGGAGGCCATGGGCCCTTTACAGTAACTAGTGTCTTTAAAGGCAATAATCCCAAAAAATCCCGGAAAGTTTTTTACACTTATTGGACATATTTTTTCTTTGACCAAAAATCCCTTAAAACATTTTTGCTTTTCAAAAAAATCTTTAAATTTGGTGGATTTTCCAAACGGATAAGAATACTTTAGTGACTGTATTTCTTAAAAATATTTTTTTTTCCCATGCAAATTTAGAAGTAATTCCTGCAGTGGTAAATAAAATACTGGGAAAAGCAAGGGGGTTATTCTGACTTGCACCCAATTTGTTGCAGTAAATATTTATCAGAATGTGACAAAATCCATACATCTGCTGCAGCAGCAACCGTATTCAAAAAATCGAATTAATTGTCATTCACAGAAATTTTTGCAAAAAATCGGCTGTGTGTCACTAGAGCCTTAAAATACAGCATTTATTTATTTTGAATTGACAGTTTTATAGTAGATATTGCATTAAAGTAAGAACATATATAAACATAAAAACAACTTAGTAGGCACCGTAATAGGCCTGGATTTAAGGCTGAAATCAATAATCATACAACCTATGATGTTTTGTGAGTTAAGCAGTTACAACATTCTTAGGCTTGGTTCACATTATGGTTTGGTCCTGTTTGGGACCTCCACTATGGATATCACTTGAAACTTGGGATACCTAAAAAACGGTATCCAGATATATTCCAGGAAGCATTCATTGGAAAAAATAGTGCAAGTGGTCCACAAGTGACTACGTTTGCACTATTGTTATCTATGGTCCCAAATAAGACCAAGCTGCAGTTTGAATTCAGCCTTATACAGACATTTTTAGTAACATTTCTAATTGTTAGTTAAAACAAATAGCTCACATACACACATAGTTACCCGCATATGTCTCACATCCCTCTCCCCAGAATCAGTAATGTTTAAAAAAAAAAAAAAGGAATTATGAAAAAATAAAAAATCTCATATAGATCATGTACAGTATATGTATTGTATACATAGGCATAGCAGAATCTGTAATGCAGGTTTTGTTCAGGGATTAGCCTCACCTGTTAACATTCCTTCATTCACAACACACGTCCCATTGATTAAAATTGCATCGCAAGACATAAAAAAGCCTTTGTCAGATAAAATAATAATGTCTCCTGGAACTAAGTCGCGAGACTCAACTTGGCAGTAATCTGCAAAGAAATGTGCACATGGCAGGTGTAAGAATAAGCTTTTTATTCTTTACTGGATAAACAAGTTTAGCAAAGTCATCTGTGAAAACCCTGATACATTTTCAAAATGATCTGCTGTAAACTTTTTCAAGTCTAAAAAATGTAATTAGTGCACAAGATATTATTTACAATATAAGTGTAAAAATATGTCTCCACTATACACAAAAATATCCATTTTTCCAGCGTTTTTCGTTTTCAAAAAATGCTGAAAAACCGACTGAAAAGAGGTTCCATAGACTTATATAGTAAAAACGTTATGTTGTCTCCACAGAATGTTTTTTTCAGCTTGTTTTATTTGCAGGTTGTTTTTTGAAACATGTAACTAAATTCTAGGGACCTATATTCGTGCGTATTGGGGGGCGGGACACTATAACTACCTATCTACTACCTATATTTACCTATGTACGACCTATAGCTACCTATACTTAATAGGGGACCTAGATACCTACCTATTGGGGGACCTAAAAATCTACCTACCTAATTGAGAACTACCTGCATAAAAAAGGTTTACCTATCTGCCTACCTTGCTTGGGGTTGTACTACATACTATATTGGGGGATTTAACTACCTTCTGTATGGGGGTGCAAAACAAGACTAAAACGTGCACAAATGGGAGCCCCATAGTTGTTTAGGGGCACTTTTACTGTTGAATGCACAATGGGGTCATTATTACCATTTGAGGCACTACAGAGAGGTTTGTTTGGTAAATTCTACAGTGAAAAGTCGTCAAGGCGATCTGGGCAGAACAACTCATCAGAGAAGAGAACGACTTATCAGAGAAGAGAACGACTCATTAGAGAAGACATCTCCTGTGAGTCCCTGGATGTAACTTTACTATGATCATTTATATTTGTGCATAGCATCTGTGTACAACTGGTAGCTACCACTGTATGCTCACTGTATGCCGGTATTATTGTTCGTAGAATAATGGTTTATGGTTATAGTCAGTAATGGTATGGTGTATTGTTCAGCCACTGTGTGGTGGTGATATCTGGTCATGGAGCGGTGTTATTTGGTCTTAGAGTGATTATCGGAAATATTAACCTTGGGATTCTGGTTTTGTGTGGTAATGTTATTTGGTAATTGTATGAATATTATGTAGTTGTTTTGTACATAGAACTTTGTGTTATAACCTTTTGTATATTCAGGCACTGGTTAATGGTGATACAATGTGTCTCATTGTGACACAATATGCTAATGGAGGGGGGGGATTTCTTCAACCCTTTCTGATTGCAATTAGGCCAAGAAACAGCCCTGCGTTATGCTATGTATCTATCTAATATCTAGGGCTGTCTTTTCCATTGGGCAGGTTAGGTGGCTGCCCAGGTGTAAGCTAGCATGTCGGTGCTCATGCCTGGATCCGTTGCATCTCTTAAGTAAGTGGCGCAGGAGGCGTGATACAGCTATCACGCCTCCTGCTCCGCTGTATCTCCTAGGCCAAAAGAAATCTAGGAGATCCCGGGAGCAACATCCCAGCATAGGAGGCATGATGCTGTCATGCTGCTCATTCCAGAAACTAGTTCCTGGACCGAGGTGCTCGGCGGGGAGCAGGTAGAGGTAAGTATAGTTTTTTTTATTTTTTTATTTTTTACATTCTTTTCTAATCAGTCAGAGGGGCCATATTTACATACAGGAGGCTATATACAGGGGCCATGTCTAACTTCAGAAGGCTATATACATGGGCCAAATATACCTACAGAAGGCTGTATAAAGGGACCATATTTACCTACAGGAGGCTATATACAGGAGCCATATCTACCTTAGGGGCCATATCTGCTTACAGTAGGCTATATACAGGGGCCATATCTACCTACAGGAGGTATATACTATGGCAGACTGACCTCAGATTGTCACAGGTTTCTGCCACTAGGTGGAGTACTGCAGATTACCTGCTGCAAACGTGCCACTGAATACCTGGTCTTGGTGGGGGAAGGCAACTATTTTTTTTTCAGTAGCCATAAGTTGATGACACATGTAGATAGTATGGCTGCTCTGTGGTTAATTACGGGTTAGCTTTCTCAGAATGGCTACAGCATTGGGTGGGTGGCCTTTCCCACATCCCAGGACATGCTTTTTGCAGGTCACTGGAGGTCTATAAAAAGCCTGGTACTCCAGGTGATCTTGGGAAGTGGTTGCTGCCCTCAGTTTGAAGCAACAGGTGAGCTGGTGAGAGCCGGTATTGGGTACCATGTCTGTACTGCTGCATATTGGTGGGGCTGGGCAGTAGATCCAGAACACTTGTAGAGAGGGAATCTCCATGTTGAGCTAGTGGTGGGACATCCAGGGTTTAATTTGTGTGTTTGTTTCTGTTTTCTGCTGTGCTGTAAACCTGTGCCTTAATAAAACTAGTTAGGGTCAGTTGGACCAAATTGTGTGGCCCATGTGACTTATGTGCCATAACCATCTCATGAAGGATGGTGATCCATGCATTAATGACCCTGAGGCTGTCAAAGATGGTGTCAAAGTGCAAATAAGGTGCTACAATACCTATAGGGGCCATATCTACCTTCAGGGGACTGTATACCTACAGGGGCTGTATACCTACAGGGCACTGTATAAATTCCTATTTATCTAGGGGGACTGTATCTCTCACGGGGGCTGAATACCTACATACCTACAGGGGGATAGCTCTGCCCAAAGGCCAATAATGCTGTTGAGACAGTCCTGACAGAGCCGCAGCAGGCCTATAGAAGTTAACAGAGCAAATGTAATCCTATTTGGGCTATGTTTGTTCTATTTCCCCACAGTGCGGGATACAAAAGCATGACAGACCATGTCTTTGTGTCCAGTACAGAAAGTGTGTATTATTGGAAAACAAAACAAACATAGTCGAAACAGAACTACATTTGCTCTATTGATTTCCATGGACCTGCACTCTGCTCTCTGGACTTTTCAGGAAACTATAATAGTGTTGTCTCAAAAACATAACCCCCTTCTATGACGACAGCTACTCCAGCAATCATCGTATTATCCCAAGCCAGGCTTCTTAAGCCACCAACAATCAGCTGTTATACGTAAATGGGAATAATTTGTTCAACAAAACAGTTTCCCTGAAGTAAATTGGCTTGGTCAGTCATGGTGAACTTAATACATAGTTCCCCTAAACATAATATTTGAGGGGTATCCGCATTTAAATATTTAGTCACTTTTAAGTTATATGACACCGCCTTGGTTTCTAGTATATAACACAAGGCACATCATTCCTCATTTTTGTTATTTAATATTAAAGAAAATATATGTACATACCACCATTTCTTTTATACACTGTCAATTTCATGTTATTATGAGCTTTGACCAAATTGTGGAGCTTTGAAGATTGCTATAAAAACAAAAGTTGCCAAATTATGTTTGTTTGTTCAGCAAAGATGTGGAAAATTATTATTAAAATTCAACACATAAGAAATAATTACAGCAGCTATCACCAAAGTTCTTACCATTAATAATGTATTACAATAAAGTTATAAATGCAGAACAGATTTAGAAACATTCAATGAATTAAAAAAAAAATGAATTACCTTTCGAAGTTCAACCAATGAAAATATTATATTAAAAACACATAGCACGAGAATGGCAAAGCCGAAACCCAAATATCCTTCTTCCAGCATAATTATAACAGCAAAAATTTGGTAGATATATAAGAAATTCAACACCTGTGTATAAAAACAACATGGAAATTACTGTAGATAATATAAAATAAATGATAGACAATCATCTTATATTGTAGCCCAGATGTGCACAGTACTTGCTCTTTACCTACAGATTTACTTATTTTTCAGAGACTTCAAGGACCACTAAACCTAAAGGTTAATCATACAAGTAAGCAGGGATAAACTTGCCTACAGTGTACTAAGTATTCAGGGTTTTTTGCACGTTTCTCAGACAAACAGTCCTGTAAAAATCTTACAAAAGGGTTAATTTTTTGCCATCATTGACTGGGAAAAGACAGCTAAATGGTAGAGCTTAAAAAGAGAATGGCTTAAAGGGGGTTTTCTCACCTTGCAGTTTCCCAGAGCCACAGCCAGCTTTAGACTCACACTTCCTGGTCAGGCTGTGGATGGTTCTATAGCAGTGATCTTCCTAGCTATTCTTGTTTCAGTGACATAGTGACTTTAGGAGATTTATAAAATGTAGTAAACAAGACTAAAAGAATCTAAAGAGTGAAATTTTTTCATTAAGTTAGGTAAATAAATTCTGTTGCTATAGATAAAACTGGCATGTTCGAATGGCATCTTCTGGAACAATCAGATAAAAGACAGAGGAGAGAAAGGTAGGGAGAGGCAATCGGTAACCAAGAGAAACTTGTGTACTGGAAGAGGAGATAAAATCATTTTTATCTCCTGGCCAAAGCAAAATCTAAACAGCACTGTATTTGGTAAGAATCTTCCCTACATCTTAAAAGCTAATCATTGATGCAAGAAAACCCCTTTAATACTTTGTAATTGTTTGACCAATGTTATTTATGTACCCGCCTGAAATGTACAGCGCCCTGGAATCAAGGGTGCTCCAAAATAAATGATAATAATAATAAAACACTATGGGCGACATGTATGATCACCGGCGCGTCGGAGCGGCCGTTTTCAAGTTTTTTTTCCGTGAAAGCTGCGCCTGATTTATGTCGGCGCCCGAAGTGCGCTCATACATGCGGTCTAAAGTTCCCTGCGCCAGTGTGTGAGGCGCAGTGTGGAACTTACGCGCAGAAGGAATGCGCCTAACATGCATTAAGTTTCTAGACAGGCTGGAAATCAGGGAAAAATCATTAAGCATGTTAGTGTATAGCAAAAAGAGTTGTCTTTAAATTTAATGAAGGAATAAAAATAAATATTATAGTTGAATAAAATCGTTTTCAATGTATAGAAAAAGTTGATCATTTAAAATGAAAGCAAATATATGTAAGATCTCAAAAGAAAGAAATATCAGCTATAAAAGGTCTTTAAAAAAGGGAGAGAATTAAACTAATTTTACATTAAATAAGCCAATGCTGAGTTGTACTGATGTAAATTTATTTATTTTTTTAAATAAAAAATTAAGATGTATTTTTTCTTCTTTCATCTTTTATTCTATTTAATATCTACAGCAAGAGCCAGCACAGCACAGGTCTTGCTGGGACCTGTGGTTCTCCAAGCAGGATTTCTATGTTCCCAGGGCTTAGTTCTGGGCATATTTACAGACGTATTTATGTCCGCAAATACATCACCAACTCAGCCTAAAATAATTAACAATTAGCTTAGAATTGCTACCAATGGGAAATCTGGACATATTTACGAACGTATTGCCTCCATGTTTAAAGCTTATCAATGAAATGGGCATAACCTTTTAATGGAGGAAAATATGTTCTTAATTGTAAAGTTTCTATAGATAATGTAGGCATGACATCAGATCTGGGCGATTCAGGCAGGTGCCAGGACCCATTGGAGTAGGGATAGGGCCCTCTGTTACTCCATTCTTCATGTTCATTTTCTCTAATTGTAAAATCGGTAGTAGGAGAACCTACATAGGATGCTTCTGTGCTCTCTTCTGTTCAGACATAGAAAAAAGGTCCCTTCCAGCACTTGAGGGATGCCTCTATATATTTCATTATTTCTAAGTCTTTTCTTACAATTTTTCCGTGCCTGGTCTTAAACTCAGAAACGGGTTTATCAAAGGCAGGAGCACTAAAAGTGTGCCATTGGCTGCACTACTGAGTATGAGGATTTCCATAACCTGTGTAGTAGTCTTCCTTACATGAATAACATACTAGTATATACTAGTATATACAGTGGGGAAAAAGAGTATTTAGTCAGCCACCAATTTGTACAAGTTCTCCCACTTAAAAACATAAGACAGGCCTGTAATTGACATCATAGGTAGACCTCAACTATGAGAGACAAAATGAGAAAACAAATCCAGAAAATCACACTGTCTGATATTGAAAGAATTTATTTGCAAATTATGGTGGAAAATAAGTATTTGTCATACTTGCCAACTTTGGAAAGTGGGAGATATGAAGGTGTGGCGCACCAAAAATTTGGATGACCACGCCCTCTGGTTGGTGAGCCATGTCCTCTCCAAAAAGTCACACCCACGTCACCTAACTGTTTAACAACTCTGGAAGAAAGCTAAATTAGGGTTTTGGCGTCACCCACCTTTCCTGAACTGTTGGATAGCCTATTCAGCATCCAGAAGAGCTGGGAGATACTGCCAAACTGTGCCTGCAGCTGCTCCAGTATCAGACCATCACATTAGAGGGTCCGCTTCTGACGGTTGCCAGCTCTTTCCAGTAGCCCTGGTGCGTTGGGTGCTGGGGTAATAGTGACACAGGGTTAGTGTTAACCTTGGGAAACAAGAAACACCGCTGGCTGACACTAAGCCTGAGCGATAGTAATGAAGAGGCATCTGTCAGACACCTCCACTACTATCACTGGAATAATATGGGAAAAAAAAACAACAACTTTTATTTAAAAAAATACTCCCCAACGCCAGCCCTCTCTAACCATTTTATTTTAAAAAAATAGATCCAAGGTTTATCCAATGTAGTCCACAAAATCCAACGTAGTCCAAATGGGAACCTGTAAATAAACAAACATTACACACATACATATAGGCTGGATACCCTACTCAGCATCCAGGTGACACCCATCACCCAAAGGTAACATCCAACTTTCCATGATAGGAATACTGGGTGCCACCTTTGGAGATGGAGTGTCACCCAGCTTTCCTGGATGCTGAATAGGCTATAATCGCCAGGGTCCGTCCCCTGCAACCTGTCTACTGCCCCCTGCAGCCGCGAAAGACAGACCGCATACCCCTCACATGCACAATGAAATACACACACCCATCCCCCTCACAATCAAACGCATGCACTCAGCCACTGCACACACACACCCCTCCTCCACACACACACTCAGCCACTGCACACACACACACCCCTCCCCTCACACACACTCAGCCACTCCCCTCCCTGCACACACACACCTGTAGTGCACTCACCGTCAAGAGACGCTGCTCTGATGCAGCTTATAAATATTACTTCCGGCAGTTCTTCAGCTGCGGAAGGTTAAGCAACCGAAGCGGAGGGGAGGGGGCGGGAGACGGCCCCCATTAGTATGAGATCCCCGCCCAACCCGGGAGGGTTGGTAAGTATGGTATTTGGTCAATAACAAAAGTTCATCTCAATACTTTGTTATATATCCTTTGTTGGCAATGACAGAGTTCAAACATTTTCTGTAAGTCTTCACAAGGTTTGCACACACTGTTGTGTGTTTGCCCATTCCTCCATGCAGATCTCCTCTAGAGCAGTGATGTTTTGGGGCTGTCGCTGGGCAACACAGACTTTAAATTCCCTCTAAAGGTTTTCTATGGGGTTGAGATCTGGAGACTGGCTAGGCCAGTCTAAGACCTTGAAATGCTTATTTCGAAGCCACTTCTTCATTGCCCTGGCAGTGATCTTGGTATCATTGTCATGCTGAAAGACCCAGCCACGTTTCATCTCCAGTGTCCTTGCTGATGGATGGAGGTTTACACTCAAAATCTCTCGATACATGGCCCCATGTATCACATGCTTCACAGTAGGTATGATGTTCTTTGGATGCAACTCAGCATTCTCTTTCCTCCAAACGCGATGAGCTGTGTTTCTATCAAACAGTTCTACTTTGGTTTCAACTGAGCATACGACATTCTAGCAATACTTTTCTCGATCATCCATATGTTCGCTAGTTAACGTCAGATGTTCGCGGTCTCTTACTGTCTTAAGTAGGGGGATATGTCTGGCACTGCAGGATATGAGTCCCTGGCGGTGTAGTGTGTTACTGATGGTAGCCTTTGTTATGTTGGTCCCAGCTCTCTGCAGGTCATTCATTAGGTCCCCCCATGTGGTTCTGGGATTTGTGCTCACCGTTCTTATGATCATTTTGACCCATGGGATGAGATCTTGTGTGGAGTCCCAGATCGAGGGAGATTATTAGTGGTCTTGTATGTCTTCCATTTTCTAATTTTTGCTTCCACAGCTGATTTCTTCACACCAAGCTGCCTGCCTATTGCAGATTCAGTCTTCCCAGCCTGATGCAGGGCTACAATTTTGTTTCTGGTGTCCTTCCACAGCTCTTTGGTTGATAGTGGAGTTTGGGTGTGACTGTTGAAGTTGTGGACAGGTGTCTTTTATACTGATAACAAGTTCAAACAGGTGCCATTACTACAGGTAATTAGCATCTTAAAGAAGAAGTTACAGGTCTGTGAGAGCCAGAAATCTTGCTTGTTTGTAGGTGACCAAATACTTATTTTCCACCATAATTTGCAAACAAATTCTTTCCAAATCAGACAATGTGATTTTCGGGATTTGTTTTCTCATTTTGTCTCTCATAGTTGAGGTCTATCTATGATGTCCATTACAGGCTTCTCTCATTGTTTTAAGTGGTGGTTGACTAAATACTTTTTCCCCACTATGTATATATATATATATATATATATATATATATATATAGTGACAGAGCGACTGTTTAGCGCATGTTTCTGTCACAGGAGTGGTTTAAGCAGGAGGTCTGCAACATGTGTGCCATCGAGGGAACTGGTCTCGCTGGGGGAAGCCAGCAGTGTGAGGTCAGTAACGCTACGTTTTTTGCGCTTGTGTTTGCGGATGTGGTTTCTTGCCAGAAGGCTCTTACCCCCAGGTGTCAGGAAAGCCAGAAAAAGCCAGTAAAAGAATGGCCAAGGTGTATATTGGTGGTGCTGGATGATAGTCCCAAACAACGATAGAGAGGGACCATACGTGTGTAGCTATTGGCCGGATGGCTGCAGTTTTTGTTTGCACTTTGTTTGCTTTACAGTTCCACTGACCTGCTGTTATATGCTGGTTGAATAAAGCTGGCTGAGGCCAGTTTAAAACTACTGCCTATGTCAGTGCAACAGATGTTGGATCCCAAAACCATTCTACCAAAGGGGGGCGATCTCAGAAGTGAGCTGAATGACTCCAGGTCCAGTCGAAGATGGCGGTTGAACAGTGAGTGAACGTCACTATATATATTTACAGTATTATTAGAAGCTTGCATAGTGCAGCTTACTATTGGATAGTCAACAATCTTGTTGACATACATTTACTATAAAATGTTTGGGACAATTATTTTTTTCTCATGAAATTATTGCACAATAAGTACATTTCACTGAATCCCAAAACACAGACATGGAACAAACATTGCATGTTCAGCAAATGCCTGAAAAATTGTGAATTCAAAATGATACTGAAATAAGTAAAGTTAATCAACATCTTTTATATACTTAAAGGGGTTCTCTGGGAAAAGAATAAAACTAAATACATAAACTACATGTCTTAATGAAAAATTTCCTTTAATTAGAAAAGTCTGCTCATTCTGTCTATGGAATAATCATTATAAAAAACAAAATGGCCATCGGGCTACTTACTCAGCAGAAACCTGTCCTACAGGAAGTAGGATAGACTCTGGTTAGGTTAGGCTGACTGGCATCACTGGGCATGTGCTGTGCTCAGTCAGTCTGACAGATTTGTGGTATGAGGGATGGCTCTGCTGAGTAGAAAGGTGAGAGCCGAGGGACTGTACATCACTTTCACACTATTATTATTTATTATATATATATATATATATATATATATATATATATATATATATATATTATATATATATATGTTATGGGAAGTGTAGTTTTCAGAGAGCGCGCCTCACAACTGTTGCTCCGCCCACTAGCCCAGTGAGGAGAAATATCTAACATGGCTATAATATGTGATATAACAGCGTCTGTAAGTCGTTCACACACTGGATTGTGACAGATAGTTACTTCTTCTCTTTAATATTACTGCACTATATGTTCTTATTTTTGGTGTTTCTCACACAACCCCTTTAAGTTGTTGTTAAAGTTCAGCAAGAACATATAATTTAAATAATGACTATGAAAACAATAGTTTATACTATATATAGATACGAGATTGAAAAAAAATTATTTTAGTAACCTTTATGGTAAAAATAAAGACCACCATAATAGGTACCTTAAACATGAAGAGTTTCCAAAGTGGAGCAACTTCAACTTCAATGGTGTTATGTCCACAAACTAACCGCCTGAAACATTTTAGAGAAAAACATGTCATCAACACTGGCGATTAGTACATTACAATTGTAACAATTTTCATGTTTATAAAGTAAAAGTGTATTTTGTTCCGGCACTAGAGGGATAAATGACATGACTTTTAGTCTCTAGGCCACAGTTCAAAGTCTTTTACAGGCCTCACAATTACCACATGCTATTTACAATAGTGATGTCTTGTTATGTGTTACAGGGTTCTCCTGAGGCATCACCAGCTTCTTCAAGGCCATATTTATGATTGGTGCTGCCATGGGTACCAGACACATTACATTAGAGTAAGAGCAGATCTTTCCCCAAATCCAGAAATCCTGCCCCAACAGGATCTTTAGAACCCATGTCCATAACTCTAAGATCCTTTTAACTCTAGAACCTAATACCTAAAAAATACACATAAGGGACCACAAAGAGACCATTTTACTAAGTTTTGAGATGCTGTGGAGCTTTTTATTTTCCTAACCTACTTCCTCACCTACTGTCTGAGCATCACATGACCTTGTGACATCAGGAGCTTACACATTACCCACTCCCTTCTCTCTGAGACACTTTTAGTCCTACCTGAACAATGCTATCATTCCATCTTAGTTTTTAAAATGCAGCTACAAGCAGCAGTTCTAAAACAAAATTAAGTGCCACCCCCTAAACATTGCCGCCCTAAGTACCCATCTCTCGGTACCTAGTGGCAAATATGTGCCAGTCTCAGAAGCCTAACTTGAAGCTCTGGGGCCGTAGTGCAAAAAGTGAAATGGGCCCCTAGCTGCCATGTGCCACTTACAATGCTGGTATCTCTTTATGAGGCAGAAGGGCTTTTGAGTCCCCTCAGACTGCAGGGCCTATTAGTGACTGCTGCCTCTGCACCCCTTATAGCTATGCCTTTGCCCAGACTACATAATCCTGGGAAAAGGATATTGCACATATTTCTGATCTACAGCTTTATATGTTAAAGGCCACAACATTTCTGGTATCGTGTAGTAAGCTTTAATATTGTGTTTATGTGCAGATTAATTAAAATTATTTTTTTTTACATTGTTGCAATGACATTAGGTCTATTTTTCATTGATTTTAAACTAATGTATAGTCTAATTTTATTCTAAACATTAGATATGACACATATAAGTTAGGGTGAATTATCAAGATTACCTGATAGCTTGCTCATCTTCAGTTAAGCCAGATGCATAGTTTGAATGTATACTAAAGCAGGAATTCTCATCCTCCAAAGTGCTGAAATAAGAGAAACCACAAATATAACTATAGATCTAGGGCTATGACTACACGGTGTTGGACAAAAACTGTCCAAAAGTTGACTAGTTTTTGTCCAATGCACGACCGCGTTTTTTGTCACTTTTTGCACAAAAACCGTGGTCGGTTCTCGACGGCAAAACTCAAAACGCCGGCGTATTATACAGCATGTTGTAAAATACGCTGGCGCCAGAAACGAGCAGAGAAAAGACGAGCTGTGGAGACTACAAGTTGTGTTTTCTATTAAAGTTTATGGGCTGGCTTAACGTTTGTATTTTCATCGGTTTTAGAATTATAAAACCACCGAAAATACGATCGTTTTTCTATGCCGTGGAGACATAGCCTAACTGGAAAGCAATGACAAAATAAGAAAATTTCTATTCCAAATTTTCAGGCATCCTGTTTTCCTCCGTCATTTCCAATGCATTTACTGGCTCAAGATTTGTGTAAAACTCAAATTTTGTGTAGCCTAGAATGCTCAATTGCTTTTCCTCTATGGCTGTTTGGCTGCTTCTCCAAGTGTTGCCATTCCTGCACCTGAATAATCCCACATAAAATCTGAACCCTCTAGCCGCTGCTATGTTTGCTTCCATTGTATATGTATCAGTGCAGATAATCAAGTAAGAGCTTCTGATGCTACTTACAAATATATTGAAATATTTACAATTAAAGTCAGCTTTGCATCCATGTCAGAGGTCTCGCTCAGAGCCTCCATCACAAAGGTTGAGACGGATTCTTTGCATGTCGAACCACATTAACTATAAATAGGTCTGTCAAGTTTCTGTAATGGTGACTGTCATCTTAATGGAAAAAATAGAACAGCATTCTGTGATTTTTGACAGAATCAGCGGTTTAACCTCTAGACCAGGGGTGTCAAACTGTGGCCCTCCAGCTGTTGGGAAACTACAATTCCCATCATGCATTTGTACAGTCTATAACAGTGGGCATGATGGAAGTTATAGTTTCCCAACAGCTGGAGGGCCGCAGTTTGACACCCCTGCTCTAGACTGAACCTCTGATGTAGATGTGAACCTAGGCTAAATTCACTTCTGTTTATTAGCAGTTATAAACATGGTAGATTATGGAAAATAATATACTGTACTGTGTATGTGACTGATGAAAGGTCATAAGGCAATGGATTCATTTTTATTTAGCTCAATATTTAAAGGCCTGGTCTGGGAAAAGGTTTTGCTTTTAATCCAGGAATGCTATTACTTTTGTCCATGGGTTGTGTGTACTATTAAAGCTTAGCACCATAGATGTTGCTGAGCTGCAATACCAGAAACAGACCAATGGACAAGTGTGACACTGTTTCTGGAAAGAAGCAGGTCCTATATTGTGAGAGTATCTTTAATATTTCCTTGTACTTTTTCAGTAAGTTTTCAGCTTTTTAAAGTGTTGATATTGTTTTCTGTAATGCATAGATAGATAGATAGATAGATAGATAGATAGATAGATAGATAGATAGATAGATAGATAGATAGATAGATACTGTATACTGGTGCTCACAATTATAACTATTCTCACTCGATTGAAAATACACTATTATGTTACCTAAAAGGCCAAAAGAACCATATTGAAGATCTTGGCACTTACCCGATGTTCTGGAAATTCTTCTCACTAAAATTCCACACATATCGAATTTTCTGTACTCTAATGAACTTAACCTGAAAAAAAAATATATTTTTTTTTCCTGAAAAGTGTTATACTTTACTAATTACTAAATTAAAGGGGCTTTCTAGGTAAAAAAATTAGTTAAAATGATGTTCCTGCTCTTGTTAGAAAAGAAAAATTGTCATTCTTAGCTCTACATCTCTTCCATTTCTCTTCCTATGGTCTTCTGTTATCTTTGTGGTCGCAGCAGCTGGCTTGTGCACTCTTTTGCAATGGTCATTTATCTTTTCCTGACATTTTTTGCAACATTCACTTTTGAAGCATGATGTCAGGAAACAACATGTGACCACTGCAGCCAATCAGTAGCGGCAATGGGGACATTCCAACTCCTGGGACCAGGAAGAAGCTGGAATGAAGATGAGTGGGGGATGAGGTTATCACTTTTTATTCTCTAACAGTAGCAGCACCACCATTTTCAAATAAAGGTAATAAAAATATATAATACAGTTTCTACAAAAATAAAACACTATTATGTTACCCTTACTTACTTTGAGATCAGGCCTTCTTATAGCTTTATTTAATATGGAATTTTTGTCCGAGATAGTTGAGCATTTTGACCCGCTTTGAAATGAATGCGCAAATGCATCCAAGGTTAACCAACGAACCTTCTCCTGGTGTATTTTTTTCTTTCATCCTAGATTCAATGATATGAAGTTCAGAATAAGATTCTGTACTAAACCAAAATACTCATGTACTGTAATCATTGCATTTGTTAAAATAAAACATAACAGTACTTACGGTTGATCTCAATAAAACAACATTAGCCTTCTCCAAGGATGATCGGTTGCAATTTGCCCAGACACTCCATTCAGGCTTCCAATAAAACAGAAATAGAAGAATCCCACCTGATAAACAGTAACCGATCACACATAGAATAATCCATAGGATACTCAATCTGTAGCCAAAAAGTTCCTGAAAACAAGCCAGAGTTACAATTCAAACAATCATTTTAGTATTTGTCATTATGTAAGGCTGCATGCACACAGTCATATTATTATTACTATAATCATTATTGTAGGCTCTCTACTATTTCTGAGCTGACTAAAACTGGGAAAAAGCTGTGCCTCCATAAATTGAGGATATATAGAAGCAGGCAGAGTGTTTTTTTTTCTCGGTCAGAGGGCTAGCTTTAAAAAAAAAAAAAAGCAGTTTATGACAATGCTCTGGTCTAACGTATGCCATTTCTCTAATGTGAGATTTGAGAATTACTAATTTTTATATCAGGGATAATCAAAGTTTTTTTTTTACTAATTTACTTGCTCTGCTATTCTTTGATTCTAAATCCCCGTTAATTGTAGTTAAATGCCAATGCTACAAAATGTCCATACTGTATGCTCCTCTTGTACAACCATTTGAGAGTACATACTTTTGTATAGGATGTGTGAGAATTACCTATTGGAAGCAAAGATTCTGTATCTAAATGAACAATTGTCAAGACTGCAGGCAATTAACAGCGTGCAAAGGAGTTTGGTGTTGAAATGGAAACAAGGAGGCTCAGGATTATGAGACAGCTGGGTAACATTCAAAAGAGTTCGATGGAAAAGCTGAGATATATGAACTTTGTTTTATTTTGAAAAGCTATGTTGTTTCAGAGAAAACACAATTTGAGATAAAGCTTAGCATAAGTGGAAATGTCCCACCACAAGAAAAAAAGTTGAGTGGGTAGTTTCTCCTTGCCAGACTTGGCTGGATTGTTAAAGGGGTTGTGTCACTATAAAGATTAGCTTTCAACATGTAGGGAACACTAAATGAAGACTTTTTCCAAATATATTGCTTTGTTCGCTTTTTTTTTTTGTTGAGGAGCTATAAATGGTTTCATCACCTTCTGAGGGCTCTCAAGTTTCTCTAGTTATGGACCTGCTTTGCCTGCTCTCCCTGCTGTTTGTCTTATCTGATAGCAGGGAGTGAAGGCACAGAACTGCAGTCAGCTTGTGTGTTATCTGATCTTTCAGACAAAAGACACTAATTACTATGGTTTACTTTAGCTCTGAAGCTTCTCTGGACCTCAGAGCAGAAGATAGTCTAGATTAGATAAACATATTAGCAGAAGTTTGAGTACACAGAGTTTATATGATAATTACCCACACCCTGACCAGGAAGTGACAAAATGCATGAATGAAAACTGCTGCTGGCTCTATGAAACAACATGGCGAGACAACCCATTTAAGTCTCTCCCTATACACAAACAGGAAGAGACCTGCCGAGAGTCAGGCAAGGAAAACCTCCTTAGGCCATGACACTTCTCCCTGTGTCTGGCTCTATCTATGGGTGACATGTCAGATTTTGGCTGTGCCATTTTTTTTGGTTTATTTTGCACCAAAAAAAACCTGTTGTAGCCCTATTCTATATATGTATGAACATTCGTAAACCAAAACTAGGTATTTAAATGTGCCTAAGTTATGCACCTAAGATATGCTTGGCAAAGCATGCCACACACCTGATTTATGAACCCCCATGTCAGAAAAGAGGAGCCTCCACACACATTTTTAGGCACATTAAATGAGTGTATATTGTTCCTGAATATATGAACCTGTCATATGTGGGTTCATCATCTGGCATGTGGTATGCCTTGGATAGCATTGCATATCTTAGGCGCATAGCATATCTTAGCCACATAGCTAGCATATCTAGGCACAGAACAGGCACATTCCAATGTGTCGTGCCTGGTGTAAATTGCACCTAGTTTTGGTGTACAGTTGTTCATACATCTATAGAAAAAAATGGCGCAGCAAAAAACTGGCATGTCACCTTTAATGCGCCGTAAAACCGGCGTGGCAGTGTCGCCCTATGTTTCTATGAAATGTTACTGCCTTTCAGAGTAAAGGATTCACAGGTTTTTTCAACAGATGCTATCCCGGAAGTAAACTAATGACACAGCATCAGCATGGGTTTATGAGAGATCAGTCCTGTGAAACAAATCTGAACAGCTTCGATGAAGAGGTACTGTAAATTCTAGACTTGGACCTGGGTAAGACTAAGGGTATGTTCACACAATCCGAAAAATGTATTCAATAGCACTGCGTAAAACGCATCCAACACGCACGCAGTGTGGTACGTATTTGGATGCCTTTTTATTGCAGCAGAATCGCACCATAAAGTTTTAAATAGGGTGCCTGCTGTGTCAAGCGGATCAAAAATTTACATGTCAATTCGATGAATAGATCTGAAAGACGCATCACCAAAGATCACTCGTCTGATCGCATATGCATTGAAATAAATGTATAACACTCTACAAATTATTAGCTGCTTGTTTAGGTCCGTTTTGGGTCCGTTAAACGTATTCAACCACACATCTAAAAAACGTGTGAACATCACCTTAGGGCGTCATGTATGAAACTTGGCACCTTGACAATTTTTTGCGTCTTTTATCTCGCCTTTTTTCACGTCTGACTATATGAAAGTGGTGAATGTGTGGTCATAGATGACGGCTAAGGTTTGAGGCTCCATTCATCTGTTTTTGGCGCGCTGTGGAACTTTGGCACATTAGTAATGCGTCAAACATGTACTTCACATACAGCAATAGCCGGCACAGCACAGGTCTTCCTGAGACTTGGGGAGACATGTATGAAGGAAGGTGCTTCGAAGTGAATTGTTGAGTCTCGTTTTAAGTGGATAATGCGCCTGATGTATGAAAGTGGTTTTTGTGCGATTATAAATGGAGTCTAAAGTTCGACGCGCCTCGCCTATGTGGCGCAATACGAAACTAAGACACATTAGTAATGCGCCAAACATGTATAAAGGCTATAGATAGGTTGAAAATAAAAGTCATTAAAATAGCATGTAAGTGAATAGAAACTTTGGTACTGATCTTGCTTGGTGGACCATAGGTCCCAGCAAGACATGTGGTGTGCTGGCTCTTGCTCTATGTAGTATAAAGTGTGAAAGAAGCAAAAATAAATTACAAATTAAATGTATTAAAAATTTAATAAGTAAAAATCTGAACATCATCAGTGGTATATTTAATGTAAAATAAGTTTTAGATTCCATTAATTTGAAATACATTTTATAGGAGATATTTTTATATTTTTGGGATAATATATTTTTATATTAATTCTATACGATAACATTTTTATTAAATGTAAATAATTTAATTTTATATGGTTTGATAATTATCATAAATTGCTTTTTATTATTGTACTGGTGAAAGTTGAGAAATATTCAACATATTTTTCCCTAACAGCAAATTCAGCTTCACTTCGACTCCTCAAGCTCAGGCAGACCACATTAAAATAGGTCTGCCTGTTCGAGCAGTAATGCACCTAGTTTTGCAGAACCACATTCATATTTGTGTCTAATATTACGAGTGTGGTAGGACACACCTCCATAACGCCCCCAGAACGCCCCCTCATGTTAAAAGTGTCAAATCTTATGAACATTGCGCCTAACACATTTGTGAGGCGCATTAAACATCGTAGCCGGCTCACTATGCCGCATTTCACGCCAGAAAAGGGTGAACAACCCAATCATACATGTCTTCCTTGGTGCAACATGCAAGATCACCACCATAGTTTCTATTCACTAACATGCTATTCTAAAACATTTTATTTTATTTCTAGCCTGTTATGATGTGTAATCACTGATAATACTGAATGCTCCCACATATTTGGCGCATTACAAAGTGTTGGGACAGCCGCCAAACATGCTCATTTGATGCGCCATACATTAGGAAATTAGGCAGACTAATCACTGTTGGCGCATTTAATGACAGTACATGAAAACTGACCCCTTCACACATGTCGCCCTATCTATGTTGTGTATCTTGACTTTGTAAAACATTTCATAGTGTGCTACTTAAAAGTTAGTACATAAATTGAGAATGCAGAGAGCTTGGGAAAATATGTGTAAGTAGCTTAAAGGGGTGTTATCATTTCATTAAATGGTCTTCAGAATAAGGGGACAGTGAAAACAAGCAACTTTGCAACTGGATGTCATTAGCAAAGCTGCCTTGTTCTCACAGTGTCCCTTATCTTGTGTTTTTATTTACACTGATATCCAGTGCTGGTCGAATCCCTCCGGATCCCTCCTCCTTGCATTCACTAGCTGAGAGCTCATTTACATTCTGTTCAGCCCCAGGTCGATTCACGGAGCTGTGTCTGTCACTCAGAGTAAGAGACCGTCACATTTCCATTTTATACAGGTAGAAGAAACAGAATTACACTGAAGGGCTTACACAATCAGGAAACAGCCCAATTGTGTCGATCCCTGCCTGACTCAGAGTTAGGGGCCGTAGAATTTTCTGTCTCCACACCTAGCAGAAACAGACTGCAGCAGATTCTATAATGAGAAAACATGGCAGTTGTGTCCCGGTGCCTAACTCTCCTGCATAGAAGCAGATCTGTGCCGTTCTTAGAAAGCTGTAACACATCTCCAGCTGTGAGAGATCAGTGCTCAGTCTAGATTGAATGCAGCCTGTGGTATGTATACAGCTATTACAAAATAAGACTGCATAGGAGAGAACAGTGACATGTGGACTCAGAGAGGGGGGAGGAGGGAAGTCTCAGGCCAGCATGCACAGTGAGGGGGGGATGATGTCACCCAGCTGGGAGGGGAAGAAACGCCCCTGCATCTCCAGAGCTGAGAAGCTGAGAGCAGTGTGAATCAGCCGAAGTAAGGAAGCGATACATCCCCTTTAATAACTGGCTGAGTGATTAAAAACAAAAGTTGGTTAGGCACAAATTCAGATTTCGCCCCATTAATTAGTCCCACGGGTGTAAGTAGAGGGCTTAGTACAATTTTAATATTTTCAGATAATAATCATTGTTAGGTACTCAAGATAGAGGAGGAAGTAAGGAACATATAATATTACAAAGGGATTAGAGCAGGGGTATCGCTAGGCAGTTTTATCCTGTGCCCCGACCTCGCCGGGCTCCAGGCTGCTACTGCAGGCCTGGAGCGCCGACAGTCTCCTCAACTATATGTGCGTCCGCGGGACACACATACAGCTGAGGGCTTCTGCGGAGCAGAGAGCGAGCACTCCCTGCTCCACGGAGAACTCCGGTGAGCCGCACGCAGGCCTGTGACACACCTGCGTCACCACGCTGCCTGCGCGGCATTATGACGTCACGCCGCCTGTGCCGGAAAGAAGACAAAGCCGAACGGCAGCTACAGGGAGCAGAGGAAAGTTGAGTACTGGTATTTTTTTATTTTTAATTAGCCATATTACTTAATAATATGTATACTGGAGACATATTATCTAATAACATGTATACTGGAGGCATATTACATAATTATATGTATACTGGGGACATATTACATAATTATATATACTGGGGGCATTTTACATAATTATATGTATACTGGGGGGCCATATTACTTAATTATATATACTGCTGGCCATGTTTACCAATTATATGTATACTGAGGGCCCTATTACCTGCCTAGCTATATACTGGGTGCCCTATTATCTGCCAAGCTATGTACTGGGGCCATATTACCTGCCTGGCTATATACTGGGGGCCATATTACCTGCCTAGTTATATACTGGGGGCCATATTACCTGCCTAGCTATATACTGGGGGCCATATTACCTGCCTAGCTATATACTGGGGGCCATATCACCTGCCTATAAACCTACCTAATAGGGATCTATAAAGGATCTCCCCATCTCCTACAGCAGTCACCTGGATTTTCTATAATAGAAAAGCCAGTTACTGTGGGGATGTGGAGTCCCCATGCTTTCCTGTATAAACCCCCATTAGGAGGGGAGCTATATAAACCCCCCAGTAGGTATGTACATAGAAAGGTGCTGGAAAAAGTGAGGATTCTAAAATGTTTGTGTGGTAAATTCGGCAGAGAGGCGTCATGGCCGGGAGAAGTCATCATGGTGGTCTGGGCTGGATGGAGAAGAGAAGGGAAAGTGAACGACTCCGATCAGAAAAGACGTCTCCTGTAAGTCACTAAATGTAACTGCAGTGTAATCACTTATATTTCTGCAGAGCATCTACATACAACTAGTATCTACCACTATATGGTCACTGTATGGCGCTAATATACGACTTCAGAGCATGTGTACAACTAATGTCACATGTGGGGGTCGCGTTCAGTAATGGTCTGACAGTATTATTTGAGCCTTAAGTAGTAATAGTTTTGGGTCTTGGGATTGTAGGAGGTTTTTTTTAGTAACAATCATTTGTATGGTATATTTGCTCCATGTATAGGTGTATTTTTTGGTGACCGTTATTTATAAGGTATTACACTGTCATATGTAGGTGATCGCTTTTGAAAATAAAAATTTGTCAGGGCTGATTTTCATTGTACAGTGACTGCTGAGCTAATGGACAGGATCTATGTGAAATATGCAGAAAATTAATGACAGGAACATAAGTTTTTTCTCTGTAAAAATACATCCGCAGTTCACAATGTGGCAAAAAAAAATGCTGCGTGAACCCAGCCATACTGAGCAAAACTTAACACAAAGGGCCCGGACCCTGGATTTTTAGAACCCTAGCAACGCCCCTGGATTAGTGGAAGGTGCAGTCTTGGGAGGAGAAATGGTAAATACAGTGTAATGTGAGTAAATGTAGGGTTATACACACAGGGAAGGGAACAAGTTTATTATGTAATAGTAAATCATTGGGTGGATATTGATTGAAACTTAAAATTAGCAACCAGTGCCAGCTATTGTCTACAAACATAAATAAAATTGCTGGTGCATCAGAGAGGCAAAGTCATTCATGATAAAATCAGTTTTTCCTGTATATTATTCACTTCCCATATCACACTTGGATTACTGTGTACAATTTTTGGCACCTAACTGAGCTATAGTCAGTGCAGAGCAGCATGACTATTAAAAGCCAGTTTTTGACTTGTGTCCATGGACTGCTTGTAGGGGCCAGTGCACATCATTAATTTCATCCTCCACCCACATGGCAGCAGTTCATTTTTATAGGGCCCCTCCCAATATTGTCATTGCCTGAGCTGTAAATTTCCTAGTTTAAGTAATCTGTTACAGTATTAACTTTTAGTATTCCTTTTTTGGTTTTCCCCCAGCTACCATTAAACTTTTCTCTTTGCCAGTCTCCTGTCCTGACATTTGCTTGGACATTGACGTGACTAAACTCACCTGCCCTAACCATCTGCTTGACTGACTACACTTCTTGCCTAGTTTCATTATCATCATAGAAGGGGCTTCTTCACTGTAGGAGCAGTCAGACTATGGACTCACAATATGTTGTGATGGTTGGTTCCATAAAGAAGGTCAGAGTGACTTTCTGGAAAAATAGAATATTACAGATTATGGGGGCTATTGATGGGATGTCCTATGAGTGGTGCTGCAGGCTGCATGTTGAGCCGTGGACGCACTCATGTCCCCTCCTATGCGTCTCTGCCGTGGACAAGTGGCGTCGCAGGTGGGCGCACTCTTGCTCCTGCTCCATATTTACCTTCCCAAGTTTCCGGATCCCTGCGCTCCTCTGCCTGCCGGCACGGGAGCCCTACTCCATTAGTTGTGCATGTGACGGTTCAGTAAATTTTAAAAGGCCAGGGTGCTGGTAATTGGCTAACTGATAGGCGCTGATCATATATCCTCTGGCCAATTCCTGTGCTCCCTTGCCATATCTATTATGCCCTGTGTCATAGTGAAAGCATTTCCGAGAGTTCCTATCCTGCTGTGTATTTTGACCCTTGTCTCCATCCACTGACCACGTTTATCTGCTGCCTGCCCTGACCTTTCTGCCTGTCCCCGATGCTTGTCACTTCTGTACCATGTTGCACCCTGGCTACCACTGCAAGCAAGTCGCATCAGGGGTAGCGAACTGGTAGTCTCCCACCGCAGCGAGTCCAACCTGCCTTGTGGTGGGCCCTGGTGAAAATCGTGAAGCTATTTAGACTCCACTCCCTGATGTGGCTTATACCACCGCTAGTGGTGGTCCAGAGGATCCACATCCTAGCCGCCCTGATAGGATATTAATTCAGGATTTTCACCTTCCTCTGGATTAACACAGTATGATAGCAGGTTGGACTTTATAGATTTGTTTCATCCTAAATAATTATGGGCCTCATGTATGAAAACTGTCTTGGTCTAAGACTTTCTTTTTTGCCCATATCAACCAATCAGCTCCCCTTTTCATTTCATATAGTGCTCTGAAAAAATGAAGGGGAGCTCTGATTGGTTTCTATGCGCAACAAAGAAAGTCTTATACCTAGACAGTTTTCATACATGAGGTCTTATGTTTCTATGTAATGTTTCATGTGATTATGTCTATCTCTCCCATAGAAGTTTTAAAAGCCAACAGGGTCAGGTCAATTTTTGGTAGATATAGTTTAATATTGTAGAGATTATTTTTTTAGGTCAAAGACAGGAATTAACTTCAAGATAGTGATTTTAATAAATCTTTTTGCAGATGTTCAATTATGTGTTAACAAACAAGGAAAAATAATAGCCCATGTGTATCAAGTGCCATGCATTACTTTTTTAAAAAAAATTTAATTTTCATTGGAAAGAATGATGTACATTGTAGGCACCTAATAAAAATATTTGCACCTAAAGAAATGACTGTACCACATTCACCATTGTGTGAGTCATGTTGGCCAAGTGGAAGTAGATGTAACAGGGTTACTTTTTAGCCATATTAATGAAATGTAACTTTTTACATAAGAAAGTTATTTATGCACTTCATAAACTGACTGATTATTAATGCAAGCCATGAAATGAAACTTAATGAGGTTGTCACAATCTGCAAATTACCTAGCCTTTGTCAGTTTTCCTTTTGATCCTGGTGGTGGAATCTAGCCTTTGTTCTGTCTGCTGTTACCATCTAGCATGGCAACTCCTGCCTTTTAGTACTCCCTCACCTGCAGCTTATCACCTGCTTGGCTGAGCTATATAACCCAGCTATTACCTGCAGTCTGTGCCTGAGTATCTGATGTGCATACTGGGGTCCATTGCACTAAGACTCATGCCCTCCAAGTTCCTGTGTTCCAGTTACCTTAGTCCTACATTTGTTGTTTGCCTGGTTCTGACCTCTGCCCATTTCTTGGTTATGTCCCTGCTTGTTGGTTGCAGTGCTATCCTAGTTCCTGTTGTCATGCCTGCTGGTCCAACTCTGCTGCTCCTCCACTGTTCCTGTCAACCCACCTGCTAGTACAAGTCCACTGTTCCTTCATTGTTCCTGTTGTCACACCTGCTGGTACAAGTCTGCTACTCCTCCATGGTTCCTGCCATCACACCTGTTGGTAAAAGTCTGCCATTCCTTTACTGTTCCTGCTGTCATGCCTGCTCTAAGGAAAAGAATCTTGAGGTGGGGACATTATTCTTTTGCTGGCCGGGCATCCCGGAATTCGAAATTCATTACTGGTGGTCTAATCTGGGTCAAGATGTCAATGACTTCTTTTATGTGTCACTTATGCCTTCAACAAGACTCCCCGTCTCAGACCTGTTGGCCTTCTTCAACCCTTAACCATTCTGGAGAGTCCTTGGACCCATATAGCCTTCATTACTGACCTCCCCCCTCCTCGAACAATACAGTCATTTGGATGGTTATGGTTCTCAAAGATGTCCAACTTTGTGCATTTGCCCGGTCTCCCTACAGCTCCTCAGCTGTTGGCCACTTCTGTTAGCATATTTTCAGCCTGCATGGCCTTCCTTGGCACATTGTCTCGGACCAGGAGGTCCATTTCATCTCAAAGTTCTGGCATGCACTCTGTTCTCATCTTTAGGTCAAGTTAGACTTTACTTTCATCCCCAAACCAATAACCAAGTAGAAAGGGTGAACGAAGTTATGGGAAACTACTTGTGCCACTTCATCTCAGCTTGCCAAGATGACTGGTCAAACTTTCTAACCTGGGCTCAATTCTCGTATAACCATCTGGAGTTCGACTCAGCCAGAGCCTCACTCATCTATGTTGTGTATGGTCAACACCCTCGTTTCCCCTTTCCTCTAGGTGTCTAGTCTGATATTCCTGCTGCTAATGTCCAAATCCGAGACCTCATGACAATTTGGCAAGAAACCAGACAAGCTTTAATTGTTCTTACTGTCACATCTGCTAGTACAAGTCTGCTGTTCCTCCACAGTTCCTGCCATAATGCCTGCTCGTACAATTCTACTGTTCCTCCACAGTTACTGCCGTCACACCTGCTAGTACAAGTCTATTGTTCCTCCACTGTTCCAGCTGTCATGCCTGTTGTTCCAAGTCCTCAACAAAGTCTCTTTGAAACGTGACAGGGGTTTTCCCATCAGGCTCTTTCACAGTCAGCTTCAGGCTTCCACTTCCTGATTATGCTGTGCCTGGTTCTGCAGCAGTGATTGGCACATTCCTAACAGAGCCTGTTAGAGGAAAATTGGTATTGGAGGGGTATAAACTGCAGGACAAAGGGCTACAAAGCTCTAAAGCAGAACTGTGCTAGACGGATGTGGCCCACGGGCCGTACAATGGTGAGGTCTACTTTAGGTCATACTAATAATAGCACTGAAGGCCCACCACGGCCGGGAAGCGCTGAGGGACCGTGTAACGGCTGGGTAGTGGATCCTCTGGACCACCGCAAGCGATGATAGCTAAGCCACACCAGGGAACGGAATCAAAGTAGCCCCCGGTTTTCACCAGAGCCCGCCGCAAAGCGGGATGGACTTGCTGCGGCGTGGGGCTACCAGGTCGTCCCCCCTGACGTGACTTGCTTCGATGGCGGGGAGGGGCGCAGATAAAAATCGTAGTCCGAAATCGTATCGGGGCAGCAGAAGGGCAGGGCAGGCGGCAGAGGTTCGGAGCAGGAAAAAGTAGCAAAGGGTCGGTACGCGGTAAGGCGACAATAACTTTGGAACCTTTTTCTACGGCTCGGGGCAACATAGATCCAGCAGGAATGACTCAGAGCGGA
>JAODAL010016978.1:0-79110 GCA_025379985.1 Phyllomedusa bahiana
TTTTAAAATAGAAAGATAGATAGATAAATAGATAGAAGATAAATAGGTATAGGATAGATAGATAGGTATAGGATAGACAATATATAGATAAATAGATAGAGAAGTATAAGATAGATATATCGATAGATATATAGATAAATAGGTATAAGCAGGGGCCACAAGGGGTCGGGCACATGCTGCTTCAGAACACCCAGGCCTTAAGAGGCAGGGCCCAGGAATCGAGGGCAAATGCTCTTGATTTCCGAGACTGCGCGATCTTAGAAGGGCAGAGCACTGTTGGCACTTTTCTCCGCTATTCAACCTGGTACGCCTAAAGCCTTAGGCCTTAAGCCTACCAGGTATCGGCTCCTAGTGCTGACATAGGTGATGTGATGACGTCATATCATTGCACCACCTACTCCGGGGTCCACTTGGAAAAGTCGGTCTACTGCTCGTTACTTTAGGGAACGGAGAAAGAGGTGAGTTAATTATTATTATTTTTAATGGGGATCAGCCTACGTACATACCTACATGGGGCCCACCTATAACCTACCTGCCTAGCTACCTGGGTCCCACCTACAACCTACCTACCTAGCCACCTGGGGCCCACCTACAGCCTCACCTAAAATACTGAAGGCAAAAGATGCTTACCACTCCATGTGATGTTTGTAGCCAGAGCCCCAGACACTCCCCTGAATTGAATTTGGGCGTAAAACCCTTCCAGGCAGCTCACTTGAAATCTGTTGATCCCACAGACAGCAGTATACTTCAAAGGAGACAGATTAGAACGTAGAAAAAAATCTGTTGCAAGCGAGCAAAATCCCATATGCATAAAAACATAATTTTATTGAATAATCATATTAAAAAGTGAACAAAGTCCAAAAAGGGATATTAGGACAGACATGTCGTAACCAGCTAAAGTAAAGGAAATATCCCTTTTTGGACTATGTTCACTTTTTTAATATGATTGTTCAATAAAATTATTTATGCATATGGGACTTTGCTCGCTTGCAACAGATTTTTTCTACGTTCTTACCTATCTTGCTGCCTGGGGTCTAGCTACACAGTACCCACCTAGCTACCTGAGGTCCACCTACAGCCTACCTGGGTTCCATTTACAACCTACTTACCTATGTATTTCCAATCTACCTAACTGTCTATGGCCTACTTACCTGGGGCCTATCTACTGTCTACCTAACTTCCCGGGGCCTATCAACCTACCTACCTACCTACCTGCAGCCTACCTAGGGCCTACCAACCTAACAGGGGTCCAACTAGCTACTTGGGGCCCTGCCTACCTACCCACCCGGTAATATGAATCTGAGTGCACAGGCCATATCTGTAGCACTGTCTCCAAGGAGTTAATCCTCTTTTCCCCCCACCCCTCTAGGAGACTTTGCCTCTAAGCTATGGCCTGTTTCCGCTCTCCCACCCCTGGGAAGTTTGCATTGGAAAAGTGAGAATTCTACAGTAAAATATTTGTGTCCAAATCTTCAGAGACGAGTGGTGGCCGGGAGAAGTTGTCATTATCGTCTGAACCAAATGCAGAAGAAAAGTGAATGACTTGTCAGGGAATAAGTCACCTGTGAGTAACAAGATTTAACTGCACACTAATTACTTCTGCAGAGGCTATGTACACTGGAATCTACCAGTATTTTGTCACTGTATGGAGGTAATATACAGTCTGCAGAGCCTGTGTATATTGGTATCTACCTCTATATAGTAACTGTATGGGGGTAATATACAGTCTGCAAAGCCTGTGTATACGGGTTACCTACACGTAATGATGGCAAATGTATGGTGGCTAATATACAGGTCTACTGTGCCTGTGGCTCAGGGTAATCATACCTACTATTGGTAATATAAATTGCGATATAATATGATATTTGTATTTTGATTCTTTTATTCGTAAATAGGTATTTGGGATCGGGTTCTCGGCTGGTGTATATTGAGGCCTTATGTAGTAGCATGTTTTGGTTAATGCTTTGGTTTATTTGGTTCAAACATCTTGCTATAGTGGATTTGTCCTTAATACAGGTCAGCACATCGTGTACTAGATGGTGATATGTATGGTAAGGTATTTGCTTTTTAAATGATCTAGTTACTGACTATTATCAAGAGGTCCCGGTAAATGTTCATTGTGTGGGGGAGGGGCATCCAAAAGTTTGCTATGGTGCCCAGACTTCTCCAGTTACTCCCCTGGGTATAGGATAGATAGATAGATGATAGATTGGCATTTGATATAGATAGGTAATTAGCATAGTTACTGCATAGACAGGTAATTAGTTTAGGAGAACTGCCAGTGGACACGGTAAATAGTTAGATTGCTATAGGATTAGATAGAGAGTTAGTTTGATAGATAGTTAGACAGATTGTATTGGGAGATCAAGAGCATGATAGTTTAATGCAGCTGATATTACATATTTTGTAAAGTTAAATTGTGTTCTTAAATGTGTTTTTGTCATGGTATAAGTGTACACTAGTTGTTTGTAACTTTAATGTCATATATCTCGGGCAATAATGTCATACTGAGATGCGCATTGTATATAAGTTATTGTGTTTTTATGGATTGTGAGTCGTGAATTTGTATCTGAACCACTTGAAGACAAGAGAGGTGCCAAATGCCAAGATGTGTATAAAATCAGGTGTGGAAATTGTCTTTGTTTACACATCCCTTCATTCCATATTAAATGCACTCCTACTAAATTATATTATTCATTATATAGCTGCGGCAGGCACAGCTCGAGAAACATATCGAACCTTCCGTTCAGAGACATGGAATTTATTTAATCACAGTAATTACATCCATCAGAACTTTTTTAATCACTTGATTATTTTATCAATTATACATGATTGGTTATTCGGCGGTCGATAAGAGACAAGTTATTAAATGGTCATGTACGTATGAAGCATTTAGCTTGATAATGACACATTTGCCAAACTCATCTCTCTGATTATCATGGGGGAGGTGGAAGGCCTTGAATCTGCGTATAGCTGACACTGCATCTGTCCCAAGGAAAAAGCTTGTGAGAGATTTATGATATTTCGATAAGGTTATTTCATAGTAGTTAAAAGCAGTTAACAAATATCTGATGAGAATTAATAAGAAATGTATTGATGATGAAAAGACTTTTGATGTTTTTTCCGTAAATTTAACCAACTTGACAGTCCCACCACTAAAATATCAAAATCTGTTCTAACGCTCCCAACCCTAGCAGCGGGAATGGATGATTGATGCTCTTCCTAAATGAACTAGAATGGGTAAAGTCACTCTCACCTTAGAAAGCGGAGTGATACAGGTGGGGGAGCGGGATGTTGAACCACTGAAACACTGTCAGGCTGTGCTCCAAGGGGCGTACAAGACAAACCGCCGGTCCTCCGCACAGAGCCTTTGGTGGTAAGGATGAAAGTTGACCATCGAACAGCAAGGTGCCCTCAGAGCAGTCCCCGGCACAGAGGCATTAATGGATTGGGTTTTTAATTCTTCTTACCCTCAATGATCTGGTGAGTTCATGATGGACGGTGGCGTTAATTTTCTCCACTATAACATTTTTAAGAATCTCGAGTGTAATTATCAAACCTTATTGTCATAATTAGCTGTAATTTATCCAGTCACCACTCTTTGGTGAATTGTTATCTGGGGAGTAAGTGATTCATATCCCTGTGACCTGACCTAGCTTTGTTTCATCAGGCACCCTCCTTTGGTTTGTCCTCTTGCTTTTTTACAAACTCCAGACTAGACATAACAATGAAAAGGCAATAAGGGTAAAGTTCATTAATTGACCTTAGTGGTCGCAGTCACTTTTCGGTGCTGTGTTGAGAGCATGCACCCGGTGGGTACTTCCATACAAGTATCATTGAGGTTGGGGGACACACAGGATAGTACTTGGTATGGTCAAATCTGGGTTCCAGAGATATCCTCTTGACGTGTTTCTGGACACCACACAAAGTAACCAGGGATGTCAGCTTTGAATACGAGCATGGATATCTGGATATTGGAGGAGATAACACTATGGCTATGGTATTAGTTTCAATTCCATTACACAGATTTATACATTTTCTACATGGCTATTGTTCCCTGATTCAACTACTGCCCTATGATGTGAAACCTCCCTATATGGCGGGCCCTGAGAATACTATCTCCTGAGGAGTGAGACCAGTGGGCTGTCTGGGGTATTTCTGTCGAATAAGGTTCAAGGGTTTAGGATCTCGGGCCAGGAAAGAGATGTTTATTTGCGAGCCTTCAGAATTTTGTTCTTCAGAGTGGCATTCATTCTTTCCACTTTTCTACTGAATTCGGGATGGTATGGGGTGTGCAGGCCGAGGAGTTCCAGTCACTCATAGTTTCCAAATGTCTCTGGTTACTTCCGCAGTTGAAGGCAGGTCCATGGTCAGATTCCACTAACCTCAGGATCCCAAATCTTGCCATATCCAATTCAGTCAATTGCTTCTTCATAGTGGTTCTGACAGTCATGTTGGTAACTGGGTAGACTTACGGCCTTACTGAGAAAACAATATCTCCACCACTAGAAAATACTTGTATTTTCCACCATTGGGTATTTCTATGTTTCTCTTATCTGGATCGGCTGGAGAGGATACAGTGTTTAGCCAAGCTGCTTCTCCTTGGTATTGGCATCCAGTCTCCTGGGTTACAAGTATTGCATATTCTCACAAACTTCTAGCATAGCTTCTTTCCGTGGAGAATGAAGATTATGGTGCTAGGTACATTTTGTGATTGAAGAAAATCATATGGTTTGTTCCTCTGGGGGTTAGATATTCATGAGCACATGGGTCCTTCAGCTGGATGATAATGCCCTTGGTAACAAAGTCTATTGGTCCTTTTCCTCTAGATATCTCATTCTTGGTGTATCTCCTGTTCCTCCAACTTCTCCCAACTTTTCTCTTTCCTTTGGCTTGTTCGACGTTGTTTGATAGATTGCTCTAACAGGTTTAACACCTGGATTCACTGCATCTTGTCCTTGGTTCTTTTATTCTCTTGTTCATCTATATTACTTTCCTTCTGTCTTTCTCCTTGTCTCATTCTTCTTCCTTTACATTTCCTTTCTTCTCACATTTCTCCTTTCTTCTCACACATTCTCCTATTTTTCTACTTTCTACTACTTCTTTCTTTCTCACGAATTCTCCTTCTTTTCTTCTATGGCTCTCGGCTAAGCACTTATACAAGCCAATCCTGTCCTTTCGAAGCTCCTGGGCAAGTGAAGCTGCTGGCACTTTTGCAGATCCATAGTCTGCTCTGTTAGGTTGCTCTACTGCCCACTGGTCACACATATTCTTCCATAGGGCTTTTTAGTTTTCAAAAATGGCAATTGAGCTGGCAATTGGGTAGAGAGCATTTATGTACCAAGAGTATGAATGGCGCTGCTTGATTCTGATGGGCGTTACACTAGCCTGTCTGGAAACCTCGCAGGGCCCCACTTCAGGCCAAAGTCATTAAGGGCCTGAGTCGGTGTATATGTTCCATGGTCTTACTCTTGGTCAGGGCGACTTAACTAGCTTTCCAGTTACACGCCCAGAGTTCATCTTCTTGGGCTGGCATTACTCGAAGGTAAAGAATGAAGCCCTTCACGGTTTATTGCAAGGTAACTCCACATGCAAATTACTGCTTATGGAATCGTCTTGATCATGCATATCTGGATCCATTGTGAGAATGACACTAGTCTGGGTTCTAACAACTTGGAGATGTAGTGACATGTAGGAAGAATGGGAGGTTCAGCCTTCCATTTGTTCAGACAGTCATGAAGAGGTTCATCCGCGGCAGTCTGGTAATTCATCTGTGGTGACTGGACATTCATCTTCTATCTTCTCCCCATTGAGAGAAGGAATGCAGAGTGGGTGGGTTTAGTTTTTGAGAGTTGTACTCTTCTCAAAAGTGACCGCAATTTAGGCAATCAGTACTGGGCTTTGATACGGAGATGGAGCTGTTTACATGAGACGAGGTTGCTGCGAATGTTTCAGGATCTTTGGTAGATCACATGATGAGCAAAACAGTTGATCGGAGGGCTAAAATGTTGTCTTGAGTTTTTTCAAGAAGAACTTGTGCTCAGCATTGATTGCTCTGTGGACAAGTAGGGACAGTCATGCAACAGGATCTAACTTGCAAAATTGTGATCCAAGAGGTCTCATAAGTTTCTCCTGCTTTTGGTCACGGATTCGGACAGCTTGCACTTATCTTCAAATAGGATGAGGTTGTGAAGGGCTGTGAGTAGTCCGAGAATTCCAGAGACTGGAAGTTGTAGGATAAGTTTTTACAGGCTTTGAAAACACTCTTTGTGCCTCAAGTGAGGAGTTGCATTGGGTTAACTAATGTCCTTGAAAAGAATAGTATAAAATACTTGACATACATGAAATGGTCGGCATTGGGCTATCCATTGACGAAAGTATGTAGATGAGGCTTAGAAAATTCCTTGTAGTTGTTTTAGATTGTTAGGTGAAGCAATGAGTATCACAGCTTTTTCGATCATCGGGAGAGGTTTGGTACTTGTTGGATATGCAATGTACGCGGAATACCAACTTTCTTAGAATCACCTTTGGAGATTGGATCTAGTAGGTAACTTGGCAGTTGATTGATGCAAAATGTTGAAGATGGGTGCTCAAAGGAGCTTAGGATTGACAAGTGGAAAATCACGGTGCACACAAGAGAATTATTATACATGTCCTACAGGCTGACGTCAACTGGTTGGGTGAGTTCTGTGCCCTTTGAAGCATCATCGGTCAAGGTGGTGAGTTACCACTATAAGTGAATGCAAAAGGGTACTTGTCACTATAGGTCATTGTGTAATGGGAACAAAGAAGACCACATGGCAGAAGAAAACCATAGACTGTGTGATGAAGTAGGCAGCTGAAGAAGGTACTTTGCTCGAGAAGATACATGAGATTTTGGGGACAATAGGGTTCTCATAATCCGTGACAGCAATGACTGCTTCTGACCTGAACCAAACTCGGTATATTTTGGAGGTTCTCCAGGAGATATAATTTTTTGTGTATAAACAGGGACACCGAGTGTGTATTTGCAGGAGAAAAGCAGTGGAGATGGTACCCACATTATCTCAGGAATGTTTGGATTTTGTGACTTCACAGGATTGTTCTTGTTCACTGCTTTTTAGGGATATTTTGATGGCAAGCGGAGGTGGGTAGCACCCTCTTGCAAGAAGAAATGTACAGGGAGCTGGAAGGATGCTGGACATCATCAGGTCCTTTAGACCAAAACTTCAGGATGAGTAACTTGTGTCAAAAGTTCAGGACGGTCATTGATTATAGTGGAATAATACATGTGTATGAAGGCAGGAAACATGCTGTAGAGTTTCATGTGTGAAGATTGGAGGATTGTAGTTCAAAATACATTCCAGAAGAATTATTTGTTTGTAGCTATTCATCTTTTGTAGGAAGATCAGCTTACAAGAAGATTAGGTGGGTAAGTAGGAGAGATAAGTTGTATAGGACAGGAGTCCATGATGTCCAATTGGCACAGGGTTGGTGAAGAGAGGTACTGGGTTGGTTTCTCACCATCACTTCAATGTTGGAAATGTAGTCTGGAAGAAGTTATGTCTCAGATGTCAGAAGTTTTCAAGAACGATCATGGCTTGCCACTGTATCTACAAGGAAATGGATGTGGTTGCATTCAATTTGAGATATGATCGTTCAACACCTGGGTTCAGAATGGGGACTAACAGTGGTGTTCTCTGAAGCATTGAGAGAAAATGGTGTAGACATATGTTTGACCGGATAATTACCTATGGATGAGGACGATTGGAGGTGTCTTGAGGTTGGAAAGGGAGGATAAGACGCAATCATTGAGGATATGATTGTGTACGAACTATGGTTAGATTGGTAAATTGAGGTCCAATGATATGGGATTATTATTGTAGGAATGAGGTCTGCGTTGTGTATTGATTGGTTGAATACTTGACGGTTGAGATTCAAAAACATGATACTGAGGTTGAATTGATTATTATGTTTGAGGTATTGCGGTAGTTCGCTGTCCAATTCGGTAGCAAAGATTCCTTTTGGCCGTACACGGAGCTTTAGCGCGGCAATGCCTATGATATGTCGGATCGGTTACAGTAAAAACAAGTTCTTCTGAGTTTTGCCATTGTCAGGCCACCTGGGTGTGTGCTCTGGATCTAGGTCGCATAACCAATCATCTCGACTAGCAGTATGTAGGTTGTTACCCAGGAAAACTTGCATTGGTTGATGTGAGTATGGTGTCTTGGCTGAGCATATGAGCAATGTGGGGAACTCTTGAAATTAGGGTAATAATTAGAAACCTTACTTTAACTCGTTGGGGATGAATCAGTCTGTGAACTTAGCAATGGAGAGATGATTGACATTCGGATAACTGCATATTTTGATCGATTAGTTTCAAAGTCCAAGTTGGCGTTTAGTAATAAAATATTACAAACCGGTTGAAAAGAGGATTTTGTAAGCTTCAGTGTTCATTGTAAATATTCAAATAAAGCAGACATCTTGGTGATAAAAATTCTACACGGATTCAGTAGGAACTTCTGAGTAGAATTGAAGATATGTACAATGAGGATTCAGACAAAGTGATTCCTTGGCCCATAAGAATGAGACGACGGCAGAACACTTCCCCAGATGAGTAAGTAATGATGTCCTTAAAACAATGTTCTTATTGTAGGATCTGATTTGATGATAGGCCAAAAGAGTAATCCCCAGCCTTGATGCTCGGCAACATGGTATTAGATCTGTTTCCCAAGGGGCAGAACTATGTCTTCTGTTTTGGCTGATGCACGGTAAAATTGCCATAGGGTTTTTTCTCGCAGGGTCATGGCATTTGGGTCTGTTGATTATTGACTGTTTCGGGTGTAAAAGGCATGCTTGATTGGATTGACTACTGGGTATTGTGGCTGGCCGTGATGGATGTGAAAGGTGAACCTGCAGAGAAAAATAATCCAGTGGCCTGGGAGGTGACTGGTGGTGGTGCTGCCACGAAGGTGGGGGTATGTCCATGAATGGGTCTTGGTTCTGGTGGTGAGGGAATGTGTGTCGTTTGCTCTGAGTAATGTCGTCCTCTCATAGGCAGTTGTCTGTGTGCTGTTTGAGAATAGGATAAAATACTGGAGTCTTTTAATTTGATTGCAGTTGTGGGTCTGGACTCTGTAGGGCTCATTGGCATACTTGTCCTCCCTCCCGTCTTCTCTCCGTTAGCATTTGTAAGTCAGAATTGGGTCTATAGATGAGGTGGGTACATAGGAATGTCCCAGTTGTGTGAGCACAAGGGTTTATAGGGTATAGTGGTTGCAGGGGCTGGTTGTGATGTCTGCAGGTGTGTTGGCAATGACGTTTTCATCTCGACTCAGTTGCATATCAATGTTTTCATTAGCTTAACAAAATGAATTGCACGGAAGGAGAGGTGGAGTAAGGTGGAAGTTACCGGTTGTAGCAAGATGGCGTTGTTCAACTTTCATACCTGGAACTTCCGGGTTCTTTGGATTGCACTTTGGGACTACAAAACTATGGATCATAAGGAAATGCAACCAAGGCGGGTTTGGTTTTTGCCGTTTCACGGATACTCAATCGAATGTTTGGACTTCATAATAATGGCTACAGGAAAATAAATGGGAGGTTCTGGCACGGGAGCTAAGGATGGAATGTATACCGGCGAGGGGCAGGGAGTAATACAAGCGTGGTGATTCAGTCGTTGTGACGTTCCCTCCCTCAAATCTATCAGCAAATTTCACCCGTTAAATGGAATTTGATGCCGTCAGTCCACCAACATTGAAAAGTCGACATCTTGGAATGGCGGCAAACGCTCACTCTTTATACATATTGCATTTCCTCAAATCCGTCTTATTTTGTTACATTCAAGTTTCAATGTAATTATGCGTTGCCATGAAAATCGTTTTTTTATTTCAGTGATGTCTCCCTCTATGCTAGCTTATCATCGTGTATTTATGCTACGATTACACAGAGCGTATCATTAAACACTTTTTCTATTTCAAGTTCATTATATAGTTTTTCTCCTTTATTTCTTTCGAATCTACAAAACTTCTCGACTGACACCTTTCTTGATGAGTTAGCTATTGAGATCTTTCATTTACGCACATTGGGAGCTGAGGGGAGGATAACGTAGCCCGCAGCGTGCAGCTACAACCCCACTGAATAGATGCTTTGAATCGAAGGCCAAGGTTATACACTCTGCCAGAATTTCAGTGTGAGAGATAACAAGTGATTTGTAGCTTGAATATAAAATTAACACTGATGGTTTTTTACCACTAAGCAAAACGTACACAAAATTATACACACTTGGTTGTTAGGATTAACGTCCCACAAACATACCTAACAATAATTTCAATGTCTTTATAGCTAGAGCAGTTTAATCTCAAATATCATCTGTCATATACCATCTGTATTAACTGGTAATCAGAAACGCACTAATCTTCTGTCTAGAAAAACAGGCTTTATCAGAAACCGCAAGATTATTCGGTCTATAGAAGACAGTTATGGACTACTCTTTAACCCATTCTCTTCAGATCGTCAATGTCTATTAACTATAAACAGGCCTTTGGCAAATATGGCCAGTCTCTTCTTCAGGAATGACTGATAATCTGTCTATAACTCTAGATGACTTTGGCATATTGTGCCAGTTCTCTTCAGGGAATTCAGTATCTATGTGCTATAAACTATATCTGTATATAACTGTATCTGTATATAACTGTTTATCTAAATTATGTCAGGCCTACGGGCTAAGATACCGGGTTCGCTTTTTAGGGGACTTGTTATCACTCTGTTTCTCTTCTTTTTTTTTTTTTTTTTCCCATCGGAGACCAGCTCCTGGCCTACACATGAAATGTGATACCAGAAATGGAAAATACAATATCCAGTCATGTATACTTTTCAGAGCAACATGAGAGGCATTAATGGGTAAAAAAAAATAGCACATATTAATAGGTCATACCGCAAATTATGGATACGCATTACATGTCACAGAGCACACTTGGTGGACACAACTTGAACGCTTACCACCTTGTCTTCACTTAGGGAAGGCGACAACCACAAAAGACTTTTCACTGTAGTAATGTCTGAAAAAACAGATAAGTCACGGATTTTTTTTTTTAAAATCAGTGAACTTACTGATTTTTGTGGGTAGGTTGATCAGGCACCCACAGTGATTCGGGACACTACAGGATTCCGTGCAGTCGATGGTAAGGCTGTCAGCCCCCCTCCAGGATAGTCACTGGGCGCCTTGACGAGTCAGGCACTCTGTCAAGATGATAAAATCAGTGTGGAAAATTATCTTTGTTCTCCACTTCCTTATCTCCAATTAAATGCCTACTTCACGAATTATATTATTATTATTGATGCTCGGCAGCCAGAGCTCGAGAAAACTCTTGACTGATCACCTTCCGTTCAGGATCCTTAATCTGATTAAACTACAGTAAATTACATTCACTATGACAACTTTTTTAATCACATGACTATTTTTTTCATCTACTTGATTGGTTACATTGAGCGGTCGCTAAGAGACAAGTATAAATTTGCATGTATACGTATGATGCATTAGCTGATATGACACATTCGCAAACTATCCTCTGTGATTATCTGGGGGAGGAGGAAGGCTTGACATCTGGCTTCTAGCAGAACACTGCAACTGTCTCAAAGGAATAGCTGTGTGAGAAGATATTATGATTACTTCGATTATGGATGTATAGCTAGTAAAAGCAGTTTAATCTAACTATTGATGAGCTCTTAATAAGAATGTAATGATGAAACAGGAATTTTTTGGATGTTTTTTCCTTAAATTACCAACTTGACACAAACAGACATGGAAAATCATGACAGTCATGAAAACTGCCAGTAATTAGAAAACAATCCTGCCACTTAGTGAAAAATAATATCAACTAGTTCATGATGAAAAGTGTGTCTCAGTTACCAAGGTGGCACACAAGAATACATCTCATGAATGGGTTAAAACCAGAGAGCTGTCTCAAGTCATTATTGTTGCAGACATACTGAAGATGGCCATTGAAGGAGAATTCTAAACTACTGAAAGGTTCCTATAGGAGCAATGTTGGCGGCACATGATACAAAAAGTGGAAAATAACATATTTGAACAGATACGATAGCATGATAGATAGATAGATAGTTAATTTACAGGATACATAGATAGCATAATGGATAGATAGGTATTAGGGTCGATAGAATAATTGATCAAGGGTATAGGATAGATAGATACGTTAGATAGATAGTTAGGAATACATATTGTAGAAGATCAGATCATTATTTGAGCGATAGACTAGGTAGGTATTGGATGGATTAGGACTATTTTAGTTAGATCGATAGATAGGTATAGGATAGATAGGTATATGATAGACAGACAGATAGATAGATAGATAGATAGATAGATGGATACAGGATACATAGATAGACAGATAGATTGTAGATAGATAAATAGATAGATAGGTATAGGGTAGATAGATAGAGACATATTTATAGGATGGATAGATAGATAGATTATAGATAGGTATAGGATACATATATAGACAGATCATAGAGTGATAGATAGGTATAGGATAGATAGATGGATTAATATATATATCATATATCTTATTTTATATATATATATAATTATATATTTATAGATTATATATTATATATAGTAATATATATTTATATATCATATATATATTTATGTATAGGGATAGATGATAGACTAGATAGCATACGATTAAAGGCATAGGATGGATAAGATTGACAATAGATTAGAGATAGATAAATAGATTGATAGTTATAGGATAGATAGACAGACAGACAGACAGACAGGTGGATAGATAGATAGATAGATAGATAGATAGATAGATAGATAGGTATAGGATAGATAGTTCTTAGAAAGATAGAGAAATACTAAAACCAATTTTATAAGATATATTGTGCAATCTTAATTTTCCAATTAATTATATTTAAAAGTAGACCTGAAAAATAGAAATGCATTTTCCTAAATTCCAAACTAAGACTTCATGTTGAAATACAATAAAATATTAGAGAAAACATAAGGTACCGTTTGTAGAAACTGCATGCTCGAAGCACATAGAGTACACTCTACTGGTCAACAAAGAGAACAACAATCACGTTTTGATTAAGATTGGTCACATTCAAGAAGCACACAGAGATCGAAGGAAGTGGGTAAGCCAAACTAACGACCCTGACTCTAAGGATATGTTCACACAGACTTTTCAATGAGGATTGAAAAGTGAGAAAAAACACTTCCCATTGACTTTTGTATATGCAGATTTTTGATGCTGGGATTCTGAATTCTAAACCTGGATAAAAAAATGTTGGACATTTTCATCCTTCTGCCGGTTTCCTAGCGAAAACCATGTGTAAATTTACTCTTGAAGTCAATGGAAAGCCTCAAATCCTCATGCGACACTTGTCCAAAATTATTGGGCTTGTATTTGCATGTGGAATTTGAAAACACCAGATCTGTGCCATAATAAATCAACTCATGGAGATTTTTTGAAGCACTGCAGATCCCAAAACATTAGGCAGTGCCATCATCAATAGTCGCATTTCTTGTTCTCGTACTTTTATGCATGGAAGTTTAACTTCACTATGCTGCTATTCATCATTGCTGGTGGAATATGACAAAACCCTCAATTGGAAGTTCTAATGGGATCATTTTATTTGGCCCTAAAAAGTCTTTAAATGAGCTTGGAGCTCACACTAGTAAACACAGAGAATGTATGAAAGACACACAAACGGTGACTGGAGACGGCACATGCGGAAGGTGACTACTGGGTGGACTTTGCAATCACATAGGGCCACATGTATGAATCCTGCCGGGTCGAGGCGCCGTTTTCCACCAGTTTTCGGGCGGAATCTGCGCCTGTGAGTTTTATGTCTCTCACATTCACAGGCACGCCAGCGGCCCGGCGGATCATACATATCAATTGTTAAATGTCCGCTCGCGCCTCGCCAGCGTTAGAGCGAAGTAGCAGGGGGTAAAGGCGCGCTGTGCGGCGCTGCGCCTATGCTTCACCGTCCACGAGGAGGCACTCCATACATGCGGGTAAAAAGTCGCCGCGCCATCGCCAGTGTGTTGGGTGCACAGTGCGGGGACGTAGGAGCCGTGCGGCGGGCACTAGCGCCGAGAATCTGTTACGATGCGAGACAGGCTGGAGCGGCGAGAATATCATTCCGAGATGTCAGGTGCGGAGTATGAAGCTAAATCGCCTTTAAAAGGCGTTCTACATTTTTTGCGGGTCTAAATCCTCGTCCGGGGCGAAGTGAAGCAAGGAATCGGAATCATTGCTGAGTAAGTGGATCGAAGAGGCTCGCGGGACAGAAGTCTCGGCGCTCCCGCTCTAGTGCAAGCAGGAGTGTGCTATTCCCGAAAAAATCGCCGTTATAAAAGAGGCGGAAAAAACACGTGTACGCAGAAAGGACTGAATGATACAAAATACACTTCTTAAAATAGAAAATCACTTTCGCCAAAACTCGAGAACCGGCACAATATCAGAAATATGATATTGGAAACTTGCCGAGGAAATACAGTAATTCCAAATCCTGAAACCGATTCTACATTGGTCTCGGCAATAAACCGGCCAATCAGAATAGGAGCGACAAAGTCCCATTCTAGCCTATGGAGAAGTTTTAGACCAATCGATTAGGAGCGACACAATCAGACCCATTCTTAGCTATGGAGGAAGGTTTGGACATTCAGAATCCTCGGGTCGGACAGTTCAAAAATACAGTAGTTAAATAGGCTGCAAAGAGCTGATGGCTGAGCTAGCGGAGGGGCTCGCTTAGCTCGGCCAATCAGAATAATAGGACGTGACAATGTTCCCAGATTTAAGCTTGGAGAAGTTTAGACACAAATCACGAAAATATGGAGCGATCAAAAAGACCCTTCTAGCCCTTTGGAGGAAGTTGGACCAATCAGAATCCACGGCGGGACAGTTCAAAAATACAGTAAAAAAGGCTGCATAGAGATGTGATTGGATGAGCTAGGGGGCTTCGCCTAGCTCAGACAATCACAGCAGGAGCTACTTCTCCATTTATAGTTATGGAGAGATGAGCGCCACTGAAATCTCGGCGCACAGCGCCGCGCGGCATGAAGTATTACCTATAAAAATCTTCTTTATAAAGTTGTAAAAACATTATCAGATAAAGAGCAGAACAATGTATAAAATAAGCAGTTAAAAACCCGAACTCGGTTTGTCGACGAGACCGGCGCTACTTAGGAGAATTTGCCATAGAGAGAATTGCGGGAAATACAGTAATTCAAATATTGTTTAAGCTAATTCTCATTGGTCGGCATAAAGACCAGACACAATCTTAGTAATAGGGAGCGGACAATGTCCCATTCTTATCCTCCTATGGAGGAAGAATTGACCATCCAGAATAGGAGCGTACAATAGCCCCAATCTAGACATATGCAGAAAATGGACACCAATCATATTCAAAGGCGGGCAGTTCCATAATACAGTTAAAAAGGCCAAGACAAGAGCTGAGATTGTTGAAGTGCGGATGGGCTCGTCCAGCTTAGCCAATAGACGACGAGCTACTTCTCAATAGAGTTCTATGGGGAAAAGAACATCTGGAGCGCGCTCGTGATGGCTAATTTCAATGAGCCGCGTAATCTTGGTCCAATGGGAGAGCGAGCGAAGCTCCTATGGGTTTTGGAATGCAATTGAATCAAGATGTATATGGCCGATAATCAACCATTATAACACTTACTCAAACGTTGTCAACGATGTGTAATTAATGGTAATTTACTATTATGTGGATAACGACAAAAAAAAAATATTAATTCCTAAAAATTATGTTTATTTCTTTACTTTTCGTTGAGCCATAGGAATCAACTAGTATGGGTCCTGCAACGTAAAATAAAGAAAAATAACCTTGATTTTAGGGAATTAATTAATGTCTTTTTTTTTCGTTTTAGCCACATATTAGGATTCCTTTTATTTACCAGCTGAACAACTTTTGCTATATTGTATATAATGTGATTTCGGCCATAATACCTGTTTGATTTCAGATTGCATTACAATAACCATAGGAGAGTTCGCTTCGCTCTTCCATTGGTCAAATTACGGCAGCTCTTTGAAATTAGCCAAATCACAGAGCGCGCTAAAGGTATTTTCTTTTCACACATAGAAAAACTTATGAGGGAAAGTAGCTCGCGCTCTGATTGGCTAAGCTGGGAACGAGACCCCGCTGCTTCAAGAACCAATCAGCTCGTTTCTGCCTTTTTACTGTATTTTGAACTGTCCCGCCTTTGAAATATAATTGGTCCATTTTTTTACATCAGGCAGACATGGGGCTTTGTAGTCTCCCTATTTCTGATTGGTCAAGTTCCTCCATAGGATAGAACTGGGGGGACATTGTCGCTCTTTTGATTGGTGGTTTTATGCCTGGACCAATGAGAATAGCTTAAACAATTTGAATTACTCTGTATTTCCCACGGCAATTCTCTCTCATGGCTATTACCATTATGTATGCGCCGGTCTGGCGACAAAAGAGCGTTATGATTCGCGGTTTTAACGGCTTTTTTTATTTACCAATTGTTATGTCTTTATATGATCATGTATTCACTTAATAAAAACTAGATTTTTTTATTAATACTTCATTTGCCGCACGGACCGCTGGAGCGCCGAGATTTAGCAGTGCGCCATTCTCCTCCATAGGACTATAATGGGAAGAAGTAGCTATGCAACCTCTGATTTGCTGGGATAGCCAAGATTCCGCTAGCATCAGCCATCAGCTGTTTTCTTCTCTTTTTTACTGGATTTTGAATTATCCCGCCGTTAGGAATTCTGATTGGTCCAAACTCCTCCATAGGAGTGAATGGGACTTTGTTCGCTTCTCTATATTCTGACTTGGCCCGGGTTTATGCAGATCAATGAGAATAGGGTCAGGATTTTGAATTACATGTATTTAACGGCAATTTTCCAATATCATATTTCTTGATTATTGTGTCCGTTCTTAGAGTTTGGGAAAATGTTTTTTTTTTTTATCATGTTGTATTTTTGTACATTCAGCTCTTTTCTGACTCATGTTTTCCGCCTTTATAAAGGCGAATTTCTTTCGGGAATCACATCCTGACTGAACGGAGCGGTGCGCGCAGTGGACCTTATCTGTCGCGAGATCTTAGATCCCACTCTCATCGACATGTTTTCCCAGATCCTGCTTCACTGCGCCCCTCGGAGGGAGGTTTTCAGACCCAAAATATGCTTAGAACGCCTTTATAAAGGCGATTTTTGCTTATACTCCGCACTCGACATCTGGATTGATTTCTTCGCCGCTCCACCTGTCTCGCATCGGAACAGATTTCTCGGCGCTTTCCTCGCTATGTTTACGATCCTGCTTTCACTTCGACTCTGGCCGGAGGAGTTAGATCCAAAAAAAACAGGTCTTGCTTGTCGCCGAGCTCGACCGAGCGCCGCTGATGTGGCGTGCCAGCGATGGGTACATGCCTCGGAACTATACGAGCTCGCCGTGTCCCGCCCGGACGCCTACCACCGCGCCCCCGCCGCGCCCTCTTGCCCCGCCACATGCCCGCCACTTCATGCGGGTCCAGTAAAGCCGAAAAGTGGCCGAAACGCGCTGCGTCGACAGCAGGGATTCGGGCTGGGAGGCGCAGTGTACGGCCAGAAAACTGGCTGTTAAAGCCCTTCATAAACACATGTCGCCAAATAGTGTCTTAGTGCAACCAAAAAGTCTGTCTAAGCACTGTTCAATCATTTTCTGACAGAAATCCACCTGTGAAATCCTCCTCACATGTTTTTGACAAATAGGGGCCTTAGATGAAGGTACATTCTAAATTACATTTTCTTAAATTCTCCTAAATGGCCCTATTATAATATACTAAAAAGGAGTTTTACGAATTTCAATAGTATTTTTCTTTAAGATGGGGTTGGACGTCAGTACATTTCATGAAACTTCTAATTGATGCAAATGGGTGAAAACGTATTCATTACCTACTTTGAACTGTTTCCTGAATTTTAAACGTCTCTACAGTGATAAACATTAAATGTTCATTTTATTGATATCTTTAATGTGCATGGAACAACACCAAAAAGTAGCAAGTATTTGTGAAGTGTAAAGAACATGATATGTGCTTTTCCAAATTTTTGCAATTTGAAAAATCTGAAAAATATGGCATGTATATGTATTCAGCCTCCCTGTAGTCTGATAGCCCACTGACTAAAAACCAATGTGTCCCTATATTAACTAGCACTTTAGACAGTCATGACATTAGTCACCCGTATATACTCGTAGTATACAGCCAACCCACGTGTATAAGACGGAAGAGGCACCTATTTTCCTCAAAACTGGGAAAGCTTATTGACTCAAGTATAAGCCTAGGGTGAAAAAATTGCAGTGGCTACTGGTGAATTTTAAAATTAAAATAGATACCAATAAAATTACGCATAAGGCAAGTGTAAAGATGTCCCCCTCATAGGCAGTTATAGGCAGTTTAATGTCCCCCATAGGCAGATATAGGCTTGGTATAGCAGTTTAATGCTCCCCCATGGCAGGTTATGGCATGTATTGGCAGCTTTAATGTCCCCCATAGGCAGCTATTAGGCTGGTGGGTTATAGGCAGTTTAATGTCCCCATAGGCAGGTTATAGCATGTATAGGCAGTTTAATGTATCCCATAGGCTGTATAGGGCAGCTAGATATGGTCACCCCTACGCAGGAATATTGAAAGGCAATTGCACCACAATAGGGAAGGTATAGGTCTTCATAGGCAGAGTATAGGCACGGTATGACGGTCATTATAGGCAGGTATAGGCAGGTTTAGGTCCCCCTAGGCATGGCTATAGGGCAGGGATAGGTCGCATAGGCAGGCTATAGGCTAGGTATAGGCACGGCATCAGGTCCACCTAGACAGGCTATAGGCAGATATAGGTCACCTAGGCAGGTTATAGTGCAGCGGGTTTCAGGCATGAAATAGGTCCACTCGACGCTATGGCAGGGTATAGGTCCCCTCTAGCAGTTATAGGCTGTTACTAGGAAGGTTATTGGCATTCTAGGCAGGTATAGGCAGTACTTGGCCAGGCTATACGGCAGTATCTAGGCAGGTATAGGATAGTAATAGGCAAGGTATAGGATTTGTAATAGGAGGTATAGGGCAGTATAGGCGAGTACTAGGCAAGGAATTAGGCAGGTTATAGATAGTACTAGGCAGGTATAGGACAGATTGCTATAGGGCCAGTTACTAGGAAGGTATAGGGGCAGGTATAGGCAGTATTAGGCAGGTATGGCCGCAGGCATCTATAGGCAGGCGCTATGAGGCAGTCTAGGCAGTATAGGCCATTGATTTTTTAAAACAAAAAACAAACCACTTACCTCGTGATGACACCGCTTGCCCCTGCTTAGGGAATAACTTGGACGGCCACGGTAGTTTGCGGCAGTCGGATGTCCACTGCCGAAGCGAGGGTGTGCTCGCTTTCCTGCCACCCCGAAGGGGGCATCTCTTCTCTGCATGTGCTACGGAGGAGTAGTTGCAGGGGAGAGATAGCTGACTGCCCGCACGGGCCACGCAAGTGCCTGAACGCTGTAAGCTGACTCGGGGTTTCAGTTATATAGCGCTCCTGGAGGTGCCGCATATAACTGAAGCGTCGCTGTCGGCGCACGGGCCACATCGCAAAGGCCCGTTCACCCGCACAAGTGACACGAGTATATGCCGAGGGGGATTTTTTCAGGCACATTTTTTGTGTTGGAAACTCGGCTTATACTCGAGTATATACGGTAAATATAGTATACACATCTGTATGTAATTTATTCTTAGTAGAATTACAGCAGTTTTGTAAAAACCTCAAAGGTTTGTTAGAGAACATTAAGAACCAACAGCATCAGGAAAACCAAGGAGCACACCAGACAACTCAGGGTAGCTGTGAGTCTCTATGTCTCTGACTCCACATCAAACTGACTCCAAACTAATTCCAAATCCACAACTACACTTCACTGGAAATATGCAACATCTTTATCACTATAATATTCTAAAAATAATTGGTGGTCAACCCCTGATAAGAAAAGAATAAGAATAATAAAATGCAAGTGTTAGAAAATAGTATATACCTTTTTACAGTAAACAGTAGTATGGAACTGAGCAGAAATGAAATTGATAGCATTAAACTGACAGTTATAAAAAATGCTTGACTGGACAGATCCACCTGGAAATTTTCATGCATTTCTACAGACTGGAGTTGTTGAGTTACCGATCACCCTGCAATTCATCAATCAGGTTTGTGATTCAATAATAATAAATTGTGAAAAGATGAATAAATAAAAATTTAAAAAGGAAATAAAGGAAATAAACAATGTAAAAAGTAAATAAAAGTTAAATACCTCATCCACCTAAAAATAGTTAACACTTCAGTGGACCCATGCACGCCAATTTAGAGCAGTGTGCATGACACAAAACATGACCCAAACATCCAATAATTGCCCCCAACCACCAATTGTTGCCTCTTGTATCCTGGTCCTATTTTCTTTCGTGCTTTTCGCATTAACATTTTCCTGTTAATTGGATAGATAAATCGACTTATGTGACAGAGGTGGTACACATATCAAAGCCAAATGAGAGACACGTAATACCCATACTTAACATATGAGAATTTGTGGAGTAATTTTTGGGGTAAATATTATTAATTCAGCAAAGTGTATTGATATCAACTTTAGTTTTAATTAGTGAAAATAAGAGATGTATTTCACCAAGAAGAGATAACATTTTGAGTTAGGCCATGATTTTCTCTCCAGCACATAAAATGTATACAATTGGTCAGTAGAGCAAATGCAGTCCAAATAAATCTGTTTGCGCTATTGTTTTCTATGGCTCTGCTGGGTTTTATACTGGGATACTGTTTCTCACAGTATTTCGACGGATACCTGTAACAGAGCTACAAATGAGATGTAAATAGACCCTTATTCAAAATTTTAAAGACACTTTTCTAAATGTAAGAGAGATGGCAAGTGAGAAATAAAAATACACTTTAATGTATTTTGTTATAGAAGAACTATTCATTCTTTTTTTATTTCAGCTTTTTCTTGTAAGTATAGAGAATTTCTGCATGGCTCCTATTTTTCCTCACATGGCTACAGCCAATTTCTATACTTTCTCGCTTTCAACACTTGGTCATGTATATGAATCAGGTCCATTGAGACCGAAACTTCATTTTCTGTCACTAGAAAGCTTTTCCTCTTATTGGAGCACACCGGATTTGTTACAATAAAAATCACACTTTTCATTCAAATATATGGAGTGCCATTGACATTCTTTTGATATTTACAAGGGTTTTTCATACACATTAACTGGCACCCTAACACCTGAGTCTACCTGTGAGTGCCGCCCAAACACAATGGTATGTCTTAAAGAATTACAACACAAAACATAGCTTGCACCTTAAAACTGCCTCTTTTCTGACATGTCGCCCTAAATGTTTAGCTTGCCATTAAATTTCTGAGATGATAAAATTCAAATAGTTTCTAAGTGACTGTGAAATTATTAGTGCAGAAACATAACCACAAAACAGCTTAACACTGGCTCTGTCATGGTAATCCCCATATCAACACCATTTAGAATTTGCAATTGAATTAAATCGTTATGTGAGAAAGCATAATTATTTTTGGCTAATGTAAGACCCTGGAATTTACAATGGTCAATAATCTTATCCAGTTCAGGCTCAGGATATTTTAGGCAGTGGCACCAGTGTATGTATCATGAGATATTTTGCTCATCTTACTTGGAACAAGAGGCCTGCCCCTGCAGTTAGACTACATAGTCTAGCTGCAGCGTCATGCACCGCCTTTTCTGCACCGAGGGAGGTAAGTGATCCCTCCGTCATCGCCTTCCCTCATTGCCTACTCATCTTCCATGGATGCTGGCTAGCCTATCCAGGATCCAGAAAAGCTGGATGGTTCCCCATTCCCCACAGCAGGTACCCATTCTTGCCTGCTGTTGGGGATGTCACCCTGTGTTTTTTTTTTTACTGGTTTATCTTTTGGACTACAGTGGATTCCTTGGACTTCATCGGACCGGCATTGCATCTATTTCTTTAATAAAATGGTCAACAAGGGCTGGTGTTAGGGAGTGGTTATATAAGTAAATTGTTTTTTTTTCCTTTTGATTCAGTGTTTTTTTAAATTATTTTATTCCATTGTTAGCAATGGAGGCGTCCGACAAATACCTCTCTATTATTATCACTCGAGCTTTGTGTCAGCCAGTGGTGTTTTTCACCACCCCAAGGCTAACACTAATCTCCTGTTACTATTACTGCAGTACCCAAGGCACCAGGGGTACTGGGAAGAGCCAGGTTACCATCAGAACATGAATTTATGGACATAGATTGCTAATCATACACATATGATGAGTGGTCATTAAGCAGATAAAAAGTCCATAATTTACACCTCAAGTAACCGTCCTTAAAAATCAGGCAGTTGTGCTTTTTATTTCTAAATAACCTGGGGGAATAATATAGAAAATGACTAACAGTTATTAATATTTACATTTAAACTATTTTTAAAGGGGTTGTCTAGTAGAGAAATGGTAAAAAAAGAGCTGTATTTTACTTTCATAAACTTTTCTGTGGGCTTCCCCAAGTTCTACATCATCTGTTTGATGACATGTAGCTCAGACGTGTCTAGCCCAGGAGAACAGGTAACCAAAAGGGTTTTAAGCCACCCTTCTTTGGTTCTGTCAACATGAGGTAGGAAACAAGGGGGAATGTACTGAGCCTGATATTGGGAGGGAGGAAGATAGAAAAGCACAGCAAAGGATCCTGGGGTATGTAGTTTTACAGGGCAAAGGGTCATTGCTTTCAAACAGGAAATACTGTTGCTTGGCTTCAGAAAAGGGAGGCTACATACAACACATGAAAACACAAATTACTATAAAAAACATGCAATCGAGATTAATAAAGAATCTGACAAGTAATTTGAGGTTTTTTTCAGTCTACTCTGCTTTTTTCTACTGACTCTTTTATTCCCTGTCAATTTGCTTCTTCCATCACAGCTCCTCCTTCATCTTCCAGTCCTTCCTCCTCCATACTCTTTTACTATTTGCTTTTAACCCTGGGGTTTTATAGGTTTCTAGAGCTTTTAAAGAACTATTTTCTCCTCTCCTTACTCTTGACATTTTTTTCCACTATTAGTTTTTTTTGCCTCTCCCTGAAATCCTCCTCCAAAATTCTTCCGGCCCCAAATAATTCCTCCTCCAAATAATAATTGTGCTCCCCTTTGTCTTGACTTCCCTTGTACAACAACACCCCCTGTAAATAACCTGCTTAAAACTTTTTAACAACAGTGCTTTTTTATTTGATTTTTTTTGCATAAATGTGTGTAGCGTAGAAAGCAAGGCAACAAGACTCCCTTTTTCCTCTTTTTAAATCTGATTAGTTGCATTTAGGCAGTTCCTTTAATCTGTTAAGGGATTATTCTTAAGTAGGGCAGTTTGTAGGCTAATTTTCTCTCAGAGCAGGGAGAAACAAATTTATTCCCCCACTTCTCATGGTCAGTTAAGACAGTGGGCATGTAGACTGGAGGAAACTCACCCTTAATGAAGACCATCAGTAGGCAGTTGTTGTGTTGTCATGCCCCATCCTCAAGCAGGGCCGTTTTAACACTTTAGTTGCCCAGTGAAAAACATTATTTATTACTAGTGTTGAGCGATTACGTTGGCTATCGACATCGGGCGATAGTCGATAGTCGGCCACCATCGATAAGGTTTTTCGATGTGAGGCGCTCGATTATGATGCGATGACCATTAAAGTCTATGGGAGAGCAACAACACCTTCCATTTCTTACACCCAGTACAGGGCAGGAGAAGCTGAATTAACACCAACCAACAGTCAAATGGATACGTGCTACATCTTAGGCAACACACTTAGTTTATAAAAGCCACAGAAAAAAAACCACACACATTCACTATCCCTGTCTGTACCCCACTGCATGACCCTTTTAAACTGCATCACCCACAAATTAAAAAGTGCAGAAGGCAGTATGATTTGAAACCATCCTATCTTACTTGAATGACATTGAATATCCCTGTCCTTGGAACGCAGCATGAGCCCCAACCTGCATGACCCTCACATTTAAAAAGTGCGGAAAAAGGAGTCTTTCAACCACATTTTAGTTTCACTGGACAATGACTATAACTCTCCTGGGCCCACGCGTGAGCCCCAAACCTGTATGACCCCACATTTAAAAAAAGTGCACGGAAAAAGGAGTCTTTCAACCAACATTTTTAGTGAACTGGGACATTGACTATACCTGTCCTGGGCACTGCATGAAGCCCCAATGACCTGCATGACCCACATTTACAAAAGTGCCGGGAAAAGGCGTCTTTCAAACCCCATTTTAGTTCACTGGACTTGACTATACTGTCCTGGGCCAATCATGAGCCCCAAACCTGCCATAACCCCCAGATTTAAAAAAGTGTCGGAAAATAGGAGTCTTTCAACCACCATTTTAGTTTCAGTGGACATTGATAACACTGTCCTGGGCCACAGCATGAGCCCACAAACTGCATTAACCCCAGATTTAAAAAAGTGTCGAAAAAGGAGTCTTTATACCACCATTTTAGTTTCAATGACATTGACTATACCTGTCCTGGGCCACAGCATTGAGCCCAAACCTGCATAACCCAGATTTAAAAAGTGCCGGAAAAAGGAGGTCTTTCAACCACCATTTTAGTTTCACTGGACATTGACTATACCTGTATGGGCCACAGCAGATCCAGGGTCCGGAGTTACAGTGGTGCGGTTGAGAGCCCAGGCTGGCGTCCGTCATCTATTAACACCGCAGGTTAAAATGCCTGATAGAGCAGCAAACGAAAACTGTCGTGCTGACGCAGAGTGCGGAAGCGGAAGTGTGAGAACTCAGCTCTTCCACAGTACACAGTCCAATACTGGGTTGCGCTGTGCCCCTCCGTATGAGTGTGGACCAATGTGCTTCACTTGGAAATACTGGGGGTTAACGCTCACTGTTACACCCAGGTGCCCTTTATCTTGCATTCTTTTTCTCATTTTACTCAATGTCTGCTGGAGGAAATTGTCTCTGTATTTAGTTTCTGTCCGTTGCTCCATACTGCCATGTCCTCTGAATAACTAATCTTGGTCTAAGTTTTCCTGTATCTCCCTTGTACAATTCAGAGTGAATTTTTTTTAACAGCTTATATTGTAATGCAAGTTTTTTAGTACTTTAATTACTGAAAAACAACATTTTTAAAATCGGATGGATCCACAGGTCTTTGTTTCTCTTTTTTAATTGTATTAAATGGGTATGTCTAAATATTAAAGGGATTGATAGCTATGTTTAAAGATCTTGCGCAAAAACAAAGTCATTTTGAAATATTAGGTGTGTCCTTAACAGTGTCCTACTATTCCTGTTTCTGACAGCACCATCACCCTTTGAGCCATCTAGGCCTTTGTGAAGAACAAATGTCTGTAGAACTCAATCATTTTTTTAGAACAGGACCTGTAGTATAGCTGCATGTCACAGCAAAATGCCTCTAAAGAAATTCAAAGCATGACCCTGAAGCCGCTGTTGGACAATTGTGAAGAAACTAATGTCTATTAGAAACAACATTTTTTAGTATTAGGACCTGTAGTATTGCTGCCATTTCAAGCCGCATGACCCAAAAAAATTTATAAAAATGATACTTCTCAGGCCACTGTTAAAAAATTGTGAAGGCGAAATGCCACTTCAGAAGCCACGATTTTTTATGTTCCAAAAGGACCATGATTATTGTGTATCTCACAGCAACATGGACCCCAAAAAATTATAATATGACTTCTCAGCCACTGTTAAAATTGTGAAGGCAACATGACCCAAAAAACATGGACAATGTGAAAAAATTTTAAGATGAAAGTGAGTAAATGGATTTGGTTTTGGTCATGCAACCTTGGTGTCTTTTAGTCTCCTCAAGCAAAACCTGCAAAATGAACTGTTGGAATTGAGAATTAACAATAGCAGTAGAAATGATCATTTTAAACAATATGTTTTTTCAAGAGGACCCTTTCTGTTTGGAGAGGAAAGTGAAGTAGACTAGACAAACTTAATCGGGTGACCTCGGGCAATTGGGGCCACAACATCATCAGAGATCCATGCCTGATGTTCTTCGTGATGAAAGTCAAACGATCCACATTATCTGTGGAAAAGCGATGCGTTTGTCTGTAATGACTCCTCTGGCTGTGTGAAGTGCGTTGCGCTCAGATATGACGCTGGTGCTGGGCAGGACAACACCCTATGGCGTGGCGAGCCATCTGGCCATTCGTCCATTTTGGATACCAGAGTCTATTTGGGTCCGAGACACTATACAAAAACATCGGTGTTGAGACGCAGATAGTCGTTTGCACCATGGATCTTAAGCTGGTTCTGGGTTGTTGGTATCTGTGGCCTGCCATTGCATGCGTTGGTGATGTGGCCCCCCCCTTAAATAAAAGATTGCCAGAGGTCACCATTAGGCTTCTGCCACCTTGTCTGCTGCTGCCGTGTTGCCGTGACGGCTACTTGGCACTCTACTGCTGTCACGTCCGCTGGCGTTGTTCCACCGTGAATTTGAGACGTGAAAGCAGACGCAACTGATGTCTCCAGTTGATCACATCTGCAGGTCTCCATTTCTGCATTTTACTTCTATTTGGCGTGGGTGGGAGAATGTGCTGGAGTTTTGTTTTGTTCCGGGGATCCAGGAGGGGTTGCCACCCAGTAACTGTTGTTCATTTTGATGGCCTTTAAATGCGAGGATTATGTGTTGGAGGAATGGAGCATCAGCACTCATGTGAGAGATGGAGCCTTTGAGGTTCCCAAGCCTCTGGGCTTGAGGGGCACTAGCATAAACTCATCTTCCTCATCTGCCTCAATTCACGCCAACCTCTTTCCAAGGCCAGGGACGTCGTTGTCTAGGATACATCCTCCTCCTCCGATGTCCTCGGCACTGCTTCAAACTGGGCCTGACTTGCCAGATGATGCACCCTGAGAGCTGAGTGCCGCCTTGCACTAGCGCTGGACGAACCACTGCCTAATGAAGACCGCTAAAATTGAGAGAAAACTGCTCGGCCTTGTGGAATTTGACGAGAGAGAAAAGGCTCCGTTGTCTGCATCTGTGTCCGTTCTCCTCTCATCGCTGGCGGGACCTGATGTTTCAGAGTGTCCAACGATCGTTCCAGAACTAAGAATCACCACAATGCTCTTGCTCGACAAGGGCTTCCGTCAGCACGGACCATTTTGGTGGATTCTGCAAATACTGGCAAGATGTTTGCAGAGCTTCTTCACCGGCCTCCACTCCTGGTGGCTCAACACCACAGTGGTCAGGCAACCGCTGTTGTCAGGCCATGTGTCTCTTCATACTGCGTTAATGGCATTGCGCTGCTCCCACAATCGTTGGAGCTGTGGAGGGTGGAATTCCAGCGTGTTGGCCACGTCAAACGAATGGGACTGGGTTGCGGGGAGGCGAGTGACGTGCAACGCAGCCAGGCGGGGGGGGACGAAGCAGGGAGGCGAACGGCGGAAGGTGACGAACTCAGACCTCGAGCCTTCTTCAGAGGCAGTCCAGACCCGGGTAGCTCTTTAGAAATTTCTGGCGAAAGGTTCATGACATGTGCCCGGCAAGGGTGTGCTCCAGAGCACTACCGATCTTAAAGGGTGGCCAGCAGATTCTCGGTACGTTATGCAACCACCATTGCTGGCACAAGGTTTTGTTCACAAGCCAGCGCTCGGTATCTCATTTGCAGGGGCAGAAGCCGTCCACGCTCATGAACCTGTGTGTGGCTCGGTCTATAAGCGCAGATTAGGTTTTATACACGGGGCCTGGTGTATCTGGCACGTGATGACCACCAGAGGGACTGGGGTAAAAAAGCCCTGCACCATCTGCGGGTTTTGAAGAGCGTGCGCCGAGTCCTGAGAGCCTCCGTCACCCCAGAGACATCCACCCAGCTCACCAGTGAGCTGTCACAGAGTATTAGCGGCCTTTGGCAGTGCTTACTAGTCATGAGTTGTCGGTGGTGAGATGGAGTTTTCCGGACACTGATGCAGACAACACGCTTGAAAATTTTTAGATGAAACGTGGCTGGCCCCCCCCCCAGGGCAGGGGCGGCGTTTTTGGCAAAGATATGCTGCTCAGCATTCTGTATTGGGGACAGGCGGTAGGGCCACTGACGTGGCGGAATCCCATCTGTGTCCACAGACGGAATGGCAACATTTCCAAGGCCAAAAGTGCAATTCCGACTTTCAGGGTTTTGCTGTTGGGATGGTTGGGTTTTAAAGTGTTTTTCTGCTCCCAAAAACTGGAAAACAGAAGGTGGCTGCTAGACTGGCCGCTGTACGGCGTGAGGTCATCAAACTGGCGGAAGGAGAAGGGGTAGGATGGGGCTCTGGTGGTTACTCGGGCGGCGGTGGAGGCTGAAGCGTGGCTGATCCTGATTTCATGTCTCTGAGGAGACATGGGATGATGAGGAAACACTTGGTGGGGTGGCGGAGGAGGAGGAGGTGGGAGACAGAGGGTGTGACAGTGGTTGGTAGGGCCACGGAGTCAGTTGGCCTTTTTTGGCAATGTGTTCCTCCATTTCAAATGATGCAGGTCGCTGCATGTGACTAGATCATGTTGGTGGTGGTTAACCCAACTCTAAGGTTATTGCATCTACTTATGCGTTTACGGCAAAGGCGGATATGACATCGCTGAGTGAATCAGAGGCTTGCTCATGAAAGGCCCAGGATTGAGAGGTCCTGGACCTTTTCTGACGGCGATAAAGCCGAGGAAGCGGGGTTTGCGCTGAACGTGGCTGGCGGAATCATATCAGCGGGACTTCTGGGACCGCCTCTCCCTTTTTGTGGCGGACCGTATTGACCTCACTACCCCATCGTCTTCCTCCTCGTCACTGGAATGAACGCTCGCAAGCAAATTCTGCGGAAAAGACCAGGATGGATACCGCCAATGTAGTCATCATCATCATCATCAACTACAGGTGACTTGGTGTCCTGACTTTCTGCATTCAGAAGTGCAGGCTACAAGCAAGGGGCACTGCAAGGCGTTGCCGACCGGCCAGGGATTTTTGCCGCTTGACCGGCTTCCTTCACTCCTTTGATGGCGCATCAGTACTGGGCGTCAGAGCAGAGAAAATCATCCATCTTGATCTTTTAACATGCCTTCTGCACCAACGCATTTTGTCATCAAAAGAGGTCTTCAGACAATGGATATCCACAGTGAGTGGGTACACGAGGTTGACATTTGGGTGCTTCATGTTGGACGGATGTGATGATGCTGATGACATTGTGGCCGTGGATGGGAGGACGTGTGGTGGTATGGACTGCTAGATGAAGGCTGACATGACCACTGAAGGACTAGATTGGAGACGATGTTCGTTACTTCGATTCACAGGGCCCCTGACCCAGCGTGACAGGCTTGACGGTTCTGCAACTGACGATCCGCTGGCATGCGTGTATTGTTTGTCGCCAGCACTGGAAGGAGACACTCTTCTCTCGTACCTCTACTCCATGAGACTAAACTCACCTCTTTGCTCGCTTACCACCTGCATTTCGCTCGTGAATGCTTCAGAAAACATATATAAATTTGTGAAGGTATGAATAGTTTAGGAAAGTCTCGTATTAAAAGACGGCAGATCACAGCTATTCTCAATCCTCTAATCAAAACAAAAATGCGATTCAAAATTAACCTGCAACAGGTGTTCTATCAACAAATCTGACTGCGTCAAAGTCAAAAAATACGTATTCTGTTATGTTTTGTCGTATTATACACGTATTTTTTGCAATTTCATTCACCTGTGAGTGACTATAGAATTGCTGTTTTAAGATTTACGTGGAAGCTGCGTCAATGAACAAAGCTGGGTGCGCAAAAGCTCTAAATAACATATCTTTATGTTTTCGATCTAATACACAGTATTTTTGTGACCTTTCAATTCACTGTGGTGACTATAGAATTGCTGTTTAAGTTTTTTCCGTGGATGCTGCATCATGAACAAAGCTGGTGTGCGCAAAGTCTAAAAACACGTATCTGTTATGTTTTTCGTATAATCTGGGTATTTTTTGCACCCTTCAATTCACCTCGTGGTGACTATAGATTGCTGTTTTTAGATTTATGTGGAAGCTGCGTCATGAACAAAGCTGGGTGCGCAAAGTAAAAAAAAACGTATTGTTATGTTTTTCTTATAATACACGTGTATTTTTTGCACCTTTCAATTCACCTGTGGTGGATATAGAATTGCTGTTTTAAGATTTACGCTGGATGTTGCGTTCAATGAACAAAGCTCGACTAAGAATTGCTGGATTGTATTTAAGTGCAAGGTGGACTATTCTAACCAAAAAGTGGAATGGGTAAAATTGAAAAATGTAAACCTATCTGAAAGTATACTGATATATAAAAGTGGAGTTTTGCACATAACTAAGAACCTGCAGTTATAGTAATGATGTGTATCCAATATAAGTTCAGGCTGCCACATATTCAAGGGGAAAATATTTTCAATAGCAAACTGTTAATAATAAAGATATTGCAGGCAATGTTTACTCTAAGTCCTTGGTGAACTTTATCCCGTGTTCTTTATAGTTAGGGCTTGTCTGTGTTCGCAGCGACCACCTCCCCCACGCTCCACCCTTGACTTTACAGCGGGCAGAGCTGCTTTAAAATTCTCTATAATACATAAAATTTTCAAATCTTAATCTAACTAAATTGGGAAGGATCACACTAATATAGGGGTTTCTCTTGCAGAAATAGACAAATTTCGCTGAGCGGTTTTGGCCCGGCAGAGCGCACGTCCCCTATCCTATGACGCTGGAGCATAAGGCTGAACAGGAAAGCTGTTCTATGAAAATACGAGGTTTTGATTTTTCCAGCCAATCACAACCATACACATCCCATCAGACGTCGCACACACATCTCACCCCTGCTCTTTTCTGAAAATTTGATTTGCGGGCCCGACAAAAATTTCGGAAATGCCAAAAATGGCGCGATCTTAAAATGATGCACAGATTTAACCCTTAAATTATCGCAGATCTGAAAATTTTTCACCATAAAAACCTTGCCGATTTCAACTCTGTCGATAAAAATCGCTCAACACTATTTATTACGTCAACACAATAAATGTTGTAAAAACAATTATGTCTATTTAGGAACAGTTATTTTTAGACATATTAAAGGAGTTGTCTCACTACAGGCTTTCAACCTACCTCAGTGTGTCTGGCAGCATAGGATTTTTGAATTCATGGTCGTGCTTCTTGTCTCAAGATAGAAAGTGATCCAGCGAATCCAAAAGTTGCAATAAAACTTAGTAACTTTTATTAGTTGCAGATAAAACTGACACCTTCACAGTGTTACATGGCTCACTAAGTTGAGGGCTGATGCGTTTCAGATGATACAACGTCCTTATTCATGGCAAAAGAAACAGTAACATACACATACCTTATATACAAATGATAAAATGTAAGAATACTTACACCTGGATGCCAAGCTCAATGATCTCATCACAACGCAGCAAGCACTTCTGGGACGCAATGCTCCACTCAGAAGTGATGACACAGACATGCGCAGTACACCAGACTGGTGAAGTCCTGGTAAGGGCATAATAATGGTGCATGCGCAATCGTGTGAATAAAGTAAATGCAAATAGCAATTAAAGACCATTGTAAGTACGCTGTGAGTAGACCGGAGCGTGGCGGAGATTAAAAACAACAAGAAATGAAACAAAACACTGTTATAAATACAGCTAATGCTACATTATATAAATACATAGAGAAAACCTCAGATGATTGAACAATGTTAAAGAAGTACGGTCGACAGGGTAGGTATGAATTCCATGACTCAATAATGAAACATTAATTCTCTTTTGAGATTTAACCCATTGGGCACTGAAGTGTTGAAAGTGAGAATCAAAAAAGACTCTTGTGCTTCTTGTCTGCCTTTTCTCCTCCCCCTTCACCCCTCCCCTCAGCACACAGACAGCTCTCCTCCTCCAACTGCAGTAACTTCTATACAGCAGGGGGAAGGCGAGGGGGTTTACTGCCAAGAGTTAACCCTGTGTGTGCCTGCTAGGTCTGTGCAGGCTGCTAAACTGCTGGATCAGCTGCATTTGTTGCTGTGGCGGGAGCTCTTGCTGCTCCTCTCCACAGAGTCAGGAGACAGGAGAGGGTGATCTCTGGTTTTGGAGGAGGGTCTGTGAAGCTGTGGTATGCTAATAGCAGAGCGGGGGGGGGGATGTAAGTGTTCCCTATCCCCCTGCTTAGCATACAATCTCCATGGACATCCAAGCAACAACAAACAAACTTGTTCTCTGATTTCCTCCATCAGGACACAGGGCAGCTGTGAAGTGAGTTATTTATAATCACTGGTGTGGTCACTAATACGCAGAGCAAGGGGGATATGAAACCATTCACATGCCCCCCTGATCTGTTCTATTAGTAATAGTCAAAGCCACAGGACACATGGTGATTATATTTAACACACTTCATGCTGTCACATTCCTACTGACCCCCCGATCAGCCTTCACTTGCTCTCTCAATCTGTGTAGAGAGCGGGAAAGGGAGCAGGCCACACGGGGTTAATCCACAGCACAGCTACACAGACACAGAAGCCAGAGCCCTCCCTTCCCTACAGAAGCATACTGTGTGGGAGGGGCTATGTGCTCCGACCTGTATTGAGAAGCTGATGAGTCACCAGCACTGACAGCCAGTGAGATAAAAATCAACAGGTCGGTGGCTATAGTGATTTGAGAAGCTGATGCACTCCTACTACCAGGGATAACTCAAAATCAGTAGGACATTTGTAATGAACAAATATTGCAAAGCTGCTTGTTTTTTAAAGATCTTTTAATTAAAACCCAATCCTTGTAGCGAGACAACCCCTTTAATGGCAACATGCAGACTTTCAGGCGATGTCTTCTCTGACTTGAGATATTAACGTTCTCTTTTGTTCTCCATCCAGACTGCCATGATGACTTTTCCAGTGTCCTCCCCACCTATTACTCATTTCCACAAAACTTCCCCTCCTTCTGCTTTCCTTAGTGCTGAGTCTGTCGCTGCCCCATATCTGTACACACTGTACACTGCTTTAACCCTGCTATTTACTATAAACCACTGCTGTAGCCCTCCTCTGTCACATATAGATCACTGCTGTAGCCCACTGTCACATATAGACCCAGGCTGTAGGCCCCTTGTCACATATACACCCTTGCTATAGCCCCTCTCACTAAATTTCTAGCTCCTCTTCCTCTGTGATGGGATGAGAGTTAAGGACCTGTGGTGACATCACAGTGACATGTCATAAACCTGCAATGTAATGGCTGTTTCTTTGGGTGGCTGTGGCTAACCGCCACCCACTGTGCACCTCCCCCTATCAATACATCTGGTGCTCAGGATGGTTGTCTGCTCACCCAGCCCAGGAAACAGCCCTGTACATAAGGTTCAATATCCTACAGACCTTTCCAAATTCAATTCTAAAAATTTTGTTTTCAGTTGTAGAGTATCAATTTTGATATGTATTATCCAAATCAAACACTACTGCTTTCTTCTTAACTTTAGTATTATATTATACTGGATGAGTATGGATTGATGGAACATCCAAAGCTTCTTAAAGGAGCTTTCCAGGGCTACTATTTTGATGAGATCTCTTTAGGATAGGCTAACTATATTTAATTGCAGGGGTGCAAGTAACAGAACTCCTGTCGATCAGCTCAAGGAATGACCTGCACCCCCTTCATTGTTTTACCAACGAAAAGAGAGGACAATAGCGCTACAGTAGATAAGTTATGACACTTGGGTATCCAAAGACCACTATTAAAGTGTCAGTTTAAAACATTTATTTGGATAAACACAATGCGTTTCTCAGGTACCCTCCTGCTTCATCACTTACCTGAGTAAGCAGGAGTGTACCTGCGAAACGCGTTGTGTTTATCCAAATAAATGTTTTAAACTGACACTTTAATATAGACCACTGATTTGATACATTAATAAACAAAAATCCCATAAGCTATGCACACATGTCCACTGATTTGATACAGCATCACAAGAACAATGGATGGGACATCAGTGGGACCACCAGTGAACACCCAAGCAGCAGCAATGCTTGAATAGCAGCATTTTTATGGGTGAGCGCCGTTTTTTGTTTTTTTTTTAAATTTCATAACAGTTCCGAGTAAGGGCTTGTCCCCAATGCATGGGTTTTCACCCGGTTTTTCAGATGGTTTTTGGTTTTGAAAACCGTCTGCAAACCGGGTGAAAACTTTTAAAACAGGCCTCTATGGAAAACCCGCGCAGCAGTCCCAACATAGAACATGTTCATTCTTCTGACTGGTTTTCGGACGGAAGATGAACAAGTCTATGTGAAGGGGGTGGCGGAGAAAAGCCGCCCACCTGCGGCCGTGTGCACGTCCCAAAAACAGTACAAATACCGGTTGGATAAACCAACCGGTATTTGTACTTTGCCATGGGGATGCGGCCTAATAGGGATTCTTTTACTAATTCTGGACAGCCTCTTTAACATCTGATCAGTGTGTGTGCCTGGAGTGGGACTACCACCAAATAGTTAATGGTTGTGTATCCTAAGTAAAGCATCACAGTAAAGTTGTGATAGTAATATGATATTGTTTTTAGATTTTGCAAAGGCGTTTCACATTGTTCGTCATAAGCGTCTATTGGGTAAATTAAAGTCTTTATAGAAAAGATGTAATGGAGCGAGAGAAAGTGCAAAGACGAGCAACCAAACTTATAAGGGGAAAGGAGCATCTTAGTTATGAGGAGAGGTTAAAAGAATTAAACTTTTTATCCTTGAGAAAAGATGGCTCCTGGGAAATATGATTAATTTATAGTTTATACATGACTCCAACAATGTATGGTAAAAAGCCTTTTTCACTGTGAGAACTCTAAATCTGTGGAATAACCTACATGAGGAGCTGGCACAGCAGGAACAGTTAAGGGTTCCAAGAAAGGCTTAGATAACCACTTACTGCTAAATAATAATCATATGTATGTAGACATATAAAATATCTAGATCTAATCTGATGCCACCTTTGGGATCAGGAATGAAATCTTCCCTAGGGGGAAACTAACCTTAAAAAACTCCCTATCCCCCTTTCTCTATCCACATTTTCACACCCTTGGTTGAACTTGATGGACATATGTCTTTTTTCAACTGTACTAACTATGTAACTATATATGTAACTATAACATTCACTCTGTGGCATTAAGGAAGGCACTGTTATAAGGAAATATTTTCTAAAAGGCTTATGGGAAAAGAGCTAGAACTCTTTAGCGCCCTATTTTGGATGTAGTGAGGGCACCAAAGAGTTCCAGCTCTTTTCCCATAAACCTTTTAGAATATTTTAGAATATTTAAATTTTAGTGGAGCGTAAAGTTGTTAAATCTTCACACACTAAAATAATTCTTCTTAACCCTTATCCCTTTTAAAGAATTATTTTGTCATGTGAAAAGACAGGGCATGTGGTTAGGTATAGGGTTGTAGTTTTATTGAATTATATTTCAATTGTATATTGTGTGAAAAATTATATTTACAATCCATTATACATACAAGTGACAACCGACCAATAATTTGTTAGAAAAATAATTTATTCATGACAGTTTACACAATCACATCTTTTTTTAAGAGAATGATAAAATGTGGTAACAGAAAAGCAGTTTTTTTCACAGATCTGTCAACATGTATATCTGCAGGTATATACCTGTGAGAAAATCTATATCTTACCTTACCCTAAATGACTACAAATGCTCACTACTGTTTTGGCATGGCTTAAAAAAAACTCAGGCCTTATAGATTCCTTGTAAGCTTCTGCAGAAAGTAAGTTAACATGAACTGGTAAATTACTGTCAATGAATATAAGAGAATTTAATGTATTTCAAAGGTTGCCTAATATTGCAAAAAATTCTGCTCTTTGCTCGAGAAACAGCACCACTTTTGTCCACAGACTGCCTGGTTGCAGATCGGTCTTATTCTAAGACTAAGCTGCAATACCAGACACAGCTCTAGACCAAGAGTGGTGCTGTTCCTGGAAGAAAACAAGTCATTTGTTCTAATCTCATATAATATTTGCAAGAATAATTTAAATGTTTTGGCTCATGTTTAAATATAAGCAAAAATTTACCTTCCACTAGAATAAAAATTGCACAAATAAAGCAGCAGCAACAAATATGTTTCACGTTATGATAAACTTTCTTATTTTCTTATTTTTTTTATAAAGCAGCTGAGTAGAATTTGATTAAATATATTGTACTCTTCTAGGCTCTTATATTAAGTACTAGTGTTGCACTTCCGATTTGGGTAAGGCTGATTTGGCCTTGTATGATTTTTCCATGATCGCCCAAAAAATTCCTTTAACCAATCATTAGCCTTTTATCAGACACTAAGGGGGACATGTATGATTGGGCTTTTCATACTATTTCTGGCGTATAATGCGCCTCACTGTGCCGGCTCCGATGTCGGACGCACCTAACATATGTGTTAGGCGCATTAGTCGAAAGCTTTGCCACTTTCCAATGCGCCTAACATGAAGGGGCGTGCTGTGGGCGTTCTGAGGGCGGGTCTCGCCACATTCGAAAACTTCGACGCATGTATGAATGCCGGTCGGCAAAGTGAAGCGCATTACAGCTCGACAGGCAGACCTATTTCAATGTGGTCTGTCTGAGCCGGAGGCGTCCAAGTTTACACAGCATTCATGAGCGTACTTTGGCACCGGCATACATCAGGTGCGGTTTAGACCGAAAAAAAGATGAGACATTGAACTTCGACGCGCCGAAGTTCATACATGTCCCCCTAAAGGGGAAGTGTATTGTTCATTGATCTCATACGCTTCCTTTTTCCTGTCTGGGAAAAGGCTAATGATTGGTTGTATGATTTTTCCTTCAATTTTCGGATCTGGCCAATCTGGCCCTACCCAAACCCGAGGCACAACACTAATGAGCACAGATCACTTACTATAAGGCTGCCACTAAAATGCATAGGCTAGCAAGGCTGTCCATACTTATTATAAAGACAGCAGGGGATATGTATTTAGCCATGTATGCTAGTTCTCTAAGCAAACATCATTTGCGACTTGTTTCTGTTTATACCCTCTTGCACAAGAATTTTCACCAACAGATGTGTTGTTCATGCACAAAAATTATTAAGAGGCACATTTTGCTCCAGTGCACTAGGGATTAAGAGCGGTATATGAAACTCCAGTCTTCATAAATTCAGCCCAAAATCCAGATAGAAGATTTTACTTAGTACAGCATGCATAATGGAGTAAATTGCTGCACTATAGGGGGCATATATCACAATTGGTGTTTAAGTGAAGTAGTTGCCCATGGCAACTGCTTTCAGCTTCTAAAAGGCCTTTGCAAAGTAAGAGATGCAATCTGGTTGCCTGGAGCAACACCTCCATTTTTGTGGTGCACTAGTTTTGATACATCTCCAGTCTACTAAAGGCAATGCCAAATGTAACATCTGAAGATCTATGCCACATTGTTTTGGACCAAATAGAAAGTTCTGCTTAAAGGGGTTGTCCCAAGTTATCCAATCTTCAACAGCCACTAGATAATAGACGCAGTGACAGTGCACATTCTGCTACATTCCTAAAGGGGATTCTTGTGATCAATGGGAGTCGCAGTTATGGGATCACCAGAGATCAGACACGTTTGACCTATTCTATGTATAGATCATAAGTGTCTAACTTGGGAAAACCCCTTTAATAGAGTATTTATTAGTTTCTGCAAATTCTGTGTAAAAAGAAAAGTTATGCAATTGTGCATATAGTTTGTTTAATAATTTACATGTAGTTTTCAAGATCTCTGCCTGCAGTCATTGAATGGGAACCTTTACTATTCAAAGACATTCAATAACGTGCCACATAAAACACTGGTGCAAAAAATTGCAGCTGCCAAGGCAAATAAAATCATGGGATGCAGCTAAAGAAGCATATATAAATATGACAAGAACATAGTTTTGTCTCTATACAAATCTCTGCTGAGGCCTAAGATGAAATATTGTGTACAGTTATTGGTGCTGGTGTATAGGAAGGAATAGATAAACTAGAGAGGGTGCAGAGAAAAGGTGACAAAAGTGGTTAAGGGAAAGGTTGGATTGTAGTACCAAGACATGGTATCAAATCTGGGGCTATATAGTTTTGGGACAATGTAATTACCATGTACACAGATATGAAAGGACAGTATACAGATCTCTTGCATGCTCTTTTTACACCCAGATCTATAACCATCACAATGGGGCATCAAGGGGTGTAGCTACAGGGGCTGCAGAGGTAGCAGTTGCTACTTCGCTCTGGAGCCTTAGGCTATGGTCACGTCTTATTTGCGGGGCGTAATTACGCGGGAGCGGTGGCGGGAGCGGGGGTCCGGCACCTCACCGGTCCATAGACTATCATTACTAGCGGTGCATATACGCCGCTAGAAAATGACATGTCACTTATCTCCCTCCGCGGCAGATTAGCTGAGCAGGGAGAGGAGACGTAATCCATAGTTCTCTATTAGAACTGTGGATTACCGTAATGACTGGGACGTATTCCAGCCGTAATTCGTGCACTACGGCGCGTAATTACGGCTGAAATACTTCCCATTTTAAGCCGTGTGAACATAGCCTTAGGGGGCCCAAAGGTCCCTCTACTGCATAGGAAGATACCAGTATTATAAATGGCACATGGTAGGTGGGGGCCCTTTTATTGATTTTGCAGTGGGGCCACAAAGCTTCAAATTACACCTCTGGGGGCATCCACTACGTCTAGAGGGAAGACGGTTTCATTATCATCATAGACAGTTTATTTTACTGTACGAACAGTTAGATAATGGAACTTGCTCCCATAAGAGGATTCAATTACATGTTCCAGAAGGGCCTAGATGCCTTATATTATCACAGGTTATGGTTCATAGATTCTGGGGATAGGAGGTTGATTCTTGGATTATTAAAATTGCTTTATTTGAAGTCAGTAGGGAATTTTTCTGATTGTATGGGACAATTGGCATCACCTCATGGGGTTTTTTGCCTTCTTCGGAATGATCACTGTAGGTTTATAGGTTGGATTTGATTTACCTGTGTCTTTATCTAATCTTATCTACTGTTTTACTATTTCACACCCAGAGGTAGATAATCTGTCCTGATCAAGTAATGCTCCACAGATGTACAGTAAAACCATAGCCAGGGTCAGCTTATCCATTGGGCACACTAGACAGTTGCTTGAGGACTCCAAAAGCAAAAGGGCACATGGTCAGAGATATAGAATGGGAAACCAGGGCACATGCTCTTGATCCCTGGTTGGCGCTGCTTTTTTATTTGTAGGATGTTTCCAGGATTCACTAACAGATAAACATCATGGCAGAGCAGGGAGCTACTGGCTCCCTACTCCACCAATTAGTCTTGTAGACTGCAGGCTACTTTAAGCCTGAAGCCTACAACACGTCATTGGGGCATCCTGGCGCAGTCCTTGTCTAGCGATTCCTGCTGTTCTTCGGTGGAATGGGGAGATGGATGATTAGGTGTGGCCTGATGTGATGTAATATTTGGGCATGGTTAGAGGTGTGCCCTGTTGTGAAGTCATGTGCTTGGGTAAAACTCAGGACATTGCTTTGCCCCAGGGTCCATAATTATGTGAAAATGGCCCTGGCCATAGCAGCTTTATCCTACAACAAGCAGTAAACCTGTGTGATCATCACATGAGCAGAACAGATTTTCTTATTCTTGAAGTAGAAAATAAAGAATTTGACTCAATGACTACAAGAAGAGACCTTGAATCTTTGAATAATTAGTACACAAAGTATATTAACATTTTTAAGTATTTAAAAATGTTTTTTTAGAACTTTTCATTATACAATAAATCAGCTTTTTTGAAACTGAAAAATCCTTTAGGCTTTAAAACACCTACTTTAAAGTAACTAGAATTCATCATTTTCAAAGTCTTTGGTCTGATCAGCTGGGTTGTTGAAGGTATTGTCAGATTCCACAGCATTTATTTCATTATCCTCATCGGCAGCTCCGGGGCTCTCATTTGGCCCATTTTTTACAGTTTTCATTGCATCAGAATCTAAGGTTTCAGTTGGTACCATGGCTTCAGCATCCTGTCCATCATCAGGTGTTGAAGAGCCCTCCCTTCGTAACTGAGCTATACTTGGCATGGCAGTCATTGGTCTTTCACGCAGTCTTTTCTTCAGTTCCTCCTCTTTTGTCTGCAATATTTCATTATTACAATTAATGCAATCAAATAATTCACAGGGAACAATCAAGGCTACATCCTCTCATGTTACTTTTTTAATGAAAGGCTATTAGGAACTGAGCTAGTATAATAAGCCTAATTTAATACTGTTTACACTGTAATGTTAATTGTGTCCCAACGTAATTGCCTAAAAAGAAAATTACATATCAAAATTAACAGTAGATGAAGATTAACACAAATATATATTTTAGAGCAGAGCCATATCTAGTTTATCTTTTTATATAGACAGCCAACAGACAGCTTGTTTTGTGCAGGAGAAGTTGTATTTTAATGCCACCATTTACTGTACCATATAGTGTACTAGGAAGCAAAAAAATTAATAGTGGATTGAAAAGGGAATAAAAATGCAATTGCATCGTTTTCTGTTTTGAGATGCTATTTTTATTCTGTGGATTATTATGATTCCAGCAATACCACATTTATGTCGTGTTTTTTATGTTTTATTTCTTTTTAACCTCTACCCGGCATTAGACGTATGGGTGCATCTTATGTGTGAAGGGGTTCCCGCAAATGGACATGCCAATAATTCCAGGAGATTGTGTGGGCACACAAGCAGAGCCTGCACCATTGGCTCAGCTGGTGTATTACAACTGACTTAATGCGCGGATTGGAACTTACTTGGGTCGTGGCTGAATAACCCTTAGATGTTGCAGTCAATGGAGACTGTGGCAGCTAAGGGATAGGTAGAAGGAGGGAGCTCTCTCTGTCTGTATCTGTACCCTGTGGGGTAATTGTGGAGTGCCGATGGCTTCCATGACAACCCAAAAGACTATGTCTACACTGCATAGCTTTGCGGTCACATTTTCACCACTTTTATTATTTTAAAAGCACCAAAAATACAACCGTTCGTGCAGCCCCATAGACAGCAATAGAAAAGACGAGCTGTAGCCTCCACAGCTCATTTTTTCTATGATCGTCTTTTGGTGCCGACGTTTTATACAACATGTATAATTATACAACAAAGCTGGCACTTGAGTTTTTCTGTCGTCTTCCCATACAATCAATTGTATGGGCGACATAAAAAAAAACGAGAAGCAACTGCAGTTTTTGCACAAAACATGACAAAAACCGTGGTTGTGCATCGGAAAGCCATATCCTAACAAAGGCTTCTGAGATGTCTGTAACTTCACCATGAGAGGGCAATACAGTCATGTACTGCTATGTATTCTACCAGATCACTGAGTGAAATCTACTTTGGGGACAAGGGAAAAAAGTAAAAAACACATACGCAAAAACTAAACAACCTAGCCTATAAATCTGTCACATTATTTAACCCGCACAATGAACGCCGTATAAAAAAAAGGACAAAATTATGATTTTTACTAAACTTTTAGCATATAAAATGGAATAAAAACTAATCGAAAACTCATACAAACATTAAAGTGGTACCAATAAAAACATCAGCTCGTCCAACAAAAAAGCCGTTACACAGCTTTGTGTATGGAAAAATAAAAAAGTTATGGCTATCATTATATAGCTATGCATCAACATTGTTTTACACAATAAAAACACTTTTTTTCTTACACCATAAAAAAAGGATATAAATTGGACATCACTGTAATCGCATCAATCCAGGTATCGCTGTCACGACTTTTGCACGGTGAGAGCTGTAAAAAAAATAAAAATAAAAAACACTAAGGGCCACATTTATGAAAACTGTCTAGGTCTAAGACTTTCTTTGTTGCCTATAACAACCAATCAGCGCTCCCCTTTCATGTCATGTAGTGCTCTGAAAAAATGATTAGTTGCTATGGGCAACAAAGAAAGTTTTAGACCTAGACAATTTTCATACATGTCCCCATAAAAGAATTGTTGTATTTTCTTCATCCTGCCTCTCAAAAAAATGGATTTAAGGGTTCGTCCACACGACATGTACAAAATACTGGTCGGATTCTGTTTTAGATTCCGGACGGTATTTTGTTGTCTTTTGCATGGTTTTGGGGGACATTTTGCAGATTCAAAGTCCCCATCAACCATCGAAATGCACACCTTCTGCCTGAAAAACGGACGGAAGATTGAGCATGTTCTAAGTTTTTCGGAACGCCGGTGGTGTAAAAAACGTCCGGCAGAAAATCTATTCCGTGTGGACTGCTGAATGGATTTTCTATTAAAGTCTATGAGGTTGGTTGCTTGTTGGTTTTCAAACGGTTTCTAAATCCGCAAACTGTCTGAAAAGTCGACCAATAAATCATACCGTGTGAATGGACTCTAAAGGTGATTAAACAGTCAAATCCCCCCAAAATGGCACCAATAAAGTCAACTCATTCTGCGAAAAAAAAGCTCCTACACAGCTCTATACACAGAAAAATTTGAGTTATCATTCTCAGGCTATGGCGATGCAAAAATGTGTTTTTTCTTTTTTAAATAAAAGTGTTTTTATTGTTTAAAAGCAGTAAAACATAAAAAAAATTATATAAATTTGGTATGACTGTAATTGTATTGACTTCCTGAGTAAAGTTCACGTCATGTATACCGCAAATCGAGAGTATAAATAAAACTTGCTACCAGGATTACTATATTGTTCATTCCGCCCCACAAACTCCTTGATAGAAAGCGATTAGAGTAACATATGAACCCCAAAATGTTACCAAAGAATACATTAACTCATTCTGCAAGAAACAAGCCCTTGGCTGGATTGCTTTTTTTTCCACTTTTTCAGTGGTAAACAAACTGTAAAACACCTGTGAGCCCAAAATGAAACATTGACCCTTAGATTAATTACCTGAGGAGTGTTGATTCCAAAATGGAGTGACTTCTGGAAGGTGTCACCTGTTCTAGTATTTCAGGGGCTTTGCAAATGCGACATGGCAAGCACCAAACCTGATTTTTAAAACCCAAATAGCACTCTTTGCCTTGTACACCCTGCTATGTTTTCATTCAACAGTTTATATCCACGTATAGGGTATTGCTGTACTTGTAAGAAATTGCATCACACAATTTGGGGTGCTTTTTTTCCCCAGGGTTCCTTGTGAAAATAAAATATTTTCAGCTAAAGCTCTATATTATTGGGTAAAAATAATTTTTTTCATTTTCATCGCCTAACGCTAAAAAAAATCTGTGAAACACCTGTGGGATTGAGATACTCATTGCACCCCTGCATATATTCCTTAAGAGATGTAGCTCCGGAAATGTTGTCTTTTTAGGAGCGTTTATTAAGTTTTAACACTTCCGGGTGTCCACAAACTTGAGGTGGTACCTAAAAAATCCTAATGAAAATGAGACACCAAAATCCAGTAGGTGTTCCTACTGTTCTGAGGCTTGTGTGTTGAGTGAAATAGCGACATATATGGGCCACATATGGGATACCTCTAAAAACAGCAGAATTGGGGGAATCAGTATTGATTTGTCTTTACCTGGTAAAATCTACTGTTTTCCAGTGAATAATAGATTAAAATTAAAAATCTGCAAAAAAAAGTGACATTTTGAAATTTCACCTCTACTTTGCTTTAATACCCCTGAAACACCTAGAAGATTAATAAATTTCCAAAATGCAGTTTTCAATATCTTAAGAAGTGTAGTTTCCTAGATGGAGTCATTTATGGGGTGTCTAATATACATGCCCCCACAAAGCCACGTTAGAACTGGACTGGTGCCTAAAAAAAATCTGTGTTTTAAATTTTCTTGAAAATGTGAAAATTGCTACTAAATTTATATTTATAAATTTGTAACAAAAAATAAAAGACATTTCAAAGTTGATAACAACATGAAGTAGACATATGGTAAATGCTAGTTATAACTAGTATTACTAACCTAAAGCATAATGTGTAACGAGAAAATCTCTGAATCACATGGATAGATAAAATATCAAAAAGAAATTTCCACATAAAATGACATGTGTCAGATTTAAAAAATGGGGTTCTGTCAAGAAGATTCGTACTGGCTCCATTGGTTAAAAAATAAAAAATTTCTTTTTTCAAATTCTCTTTTGCAGCGCCATTTTCTGAAACCAATAACTTTTTTTCATTTTTCTACTTGTGGATCAGCATTAGTATGTTTTGCAGTAGTTTTTATTGGTATGATTTTCGGAGTCATGAAACTTTTTTTCCACTTTTGATTCCAATATATTTATGAGGTGAAGCAGTACAGGATAAATGATGTTATATTTTAATAGGTTGGACTTTTATGGGTGAGGCAATGCAAATTATGTTTAATTTTTTTATTGGGTTTTATTGTTATTGTTAGAATGGGAAACGGGGTGTTTTGAACTATTAATTCGTTTATTTTATTTTTATCCTGAATCATATTTCATTGTTATTCTGCGTGTGATAAGGAGCCAGCTGCTGAAGAGCATACTTCCAACTTTTCTGAAATGTCTGGGAGAATTCATCCGGACTCCTGGAAGAGTTGTCAAGTCTCCCTCACAGCAGTCTTCTGGCTGCCAGTTGCTTATTTCCATATTGTCAGAGCCAGGATAATGGGTCACGAGATGCTTCTGTGACAGCTAATTGCATGCAGAAGGCTGTGTAGCTGCTGGACCATATAGACTAGCTGAAGCCATGGGCATTACCTTTCTGGAGGTATCTTTGTAAGGTATTGTGCCACTGCTCTTTGTCTAAAGACTAACTGGCCTGCTCCCTGTCTGCTCCCAGCCTCCTCACAGGCAAGCATACTAAACTGCTGCCTGCCACACAGCTTGTCCTATGCAGCGGTGTGGGGTATTTTTACTCATATGCATATGCTTTGGACCAAGGGATGCTGATTGACTGCTGTGATGATGTGGCGTTCCAGTTTTCCTTGACATTGGATCTATTGTCATCCAGCTTTTGTAGACAACACATAGGCTATCCATTGTCTAGGAAAGCTGGGTAACACCACATTCCCCACAGCAGTCAGTTAACTTTCCTAGTTCCTTGTAAGGCTATAATCACATGGTATATTTTCCAGAGGAATAATATACTATATAATAAACGGCAGAAATTCAAAGGACAACCTTGGATTTCTACAGTGCATTTGACTTCTATCTTCACAAAGATTTCACTGTGTTTTAGGACAGAATATTCCCATTCAATGGGGCTAACCTGTGTCCTGGCTTCCAAAGCATTTACCACCCTGAATACATGTGGAAAATGTGTAAATAAATGACCTGCACTCATGTATTTTTTTTACATGTCACATAACAAACTGCTGTTTACAGATTTATTTTTATTTAGTGTCTCAGAAAATTACCTATTGTTTAATTCATGTTTTTATGTTAAACACATTTTGAGTGTATTTTAAAAAAATCTGAAATCCTGCAGTTTTCACTTTGGCCTAATAATTGTCTGACCCTTCCTATTCTTTATAGAAAGCTTTCTAGTGGTTTCTTCATCAGCACAGGCAGGATTACACTGAAAAGTGACATGCCTAGAAAACTCTCCTATAAAAGTCAGTGGGTCTGCTCCTGTTCACAGGCTTCTATGCCTATGTAGATATTGTAAAAAAAAAAAAAACGGATAAATCTACAATCAGAAAATAAAAAAGTAGAAAAAATAGAATATATCAGTATCTTGTTTTAATGAGTAAAAAATATAAATTCCCTTTAAAGTGCATGAAAGTGAGCTTTTGTGGATGGCTGTGGGTCTAAATATGTTGTGGGGACACTTAATGGCTGTATGAACTGTAGCTGCCGATATATAATGCTATGAATCTGGTCCTACCTATTCAGATTACATGGCCATTTAGTGCTACCTATGGGCATCTAGAATTTTCTCATGCCTGTCATCATTTGTGAACACAGTGGAGGCTGACTAGATGCCATCTTCCACCAATGGCACTAATGTCATCACACAAAACATTATTACCTTTCTTCTTTCTTCTGCAGCCTTCATCTTGGCCTCAATGTCTTCCTTTGTAAGAGTTTTATTTTCCTTCTTTGTAGTTTTAAGTTTCTCCAGTTTTGCAGGAGGCCTTCGTAAAGATTTACCTGGCGTACCCACCTTCAGGAACAGATATTTACAAGAACATTTACCGACAAGTGATAACACAATGTCTTTGGGTAAACTTGTTTCAAATGGTCTATACAGATATCATTGTGCTTTTATCTTCAGATCATCATACATTATGCTGAATGTTATGCTGTTATTTGCATATAACCCCACCAAGTCTGGAGGGATTTTGAGTCTTTGTGATGGAATGGGGATTAAAACTATACTTAAATATTAAAAAAAGGGCTGCAAAGGCTCAAAGATTAAATAAATAGGGTATATAGGATCTATCTATCTATCTATCTATCTATCTAATAATCTGCATGTCACGTCCGTGCCATTTGGCCCTGGTCGCCGGCTACAGCCGCGGCGATTATAACTGCGGCCTTGCCGCCTTTGTGTGAACACTTCCCTGTAGCCTCGTACCTTGATTGATTTCTGGTCGACGCCTTGGCCAGAAATCCTCCAGCACTCATAGGGGTTAATCAGCTCCCTGGATTGACAGGTCCTTCCACCTATCCTAGCTCCTCTACTTCTACCCCTTTCCTATATATAGCCGCTTCTTCCTCTTCTCTATGCCTGCTATACTGCGTGCCTTTATAGTTAGCCTGTCATATTGTTGTTTCTCTGTGCAATTGATCTCTGCTTGATTCTGGTTTCTCCCTTTGCCTCACGATTCTGTACCGCGCTGCCCGCCCCGTTATTGACTTGGACTGTCCAACTACTGGTTCTGTGTCTTTGTTTGTTTGTCTTTGTCTGTGCACGCTGCTCAGTGTAGCCTTCAGTCTTCTGGTTGGGGCCGGCCTGTTAAGGAGTCGGGTTCCCCAAAAGGCAGGGACAGAGGCTGGGATCAGTGTCAGGGCCCCACTTGTCCGTGTCTTGTGTGCGTCCCTGACCATCCCTAACATTGCATTGGGGAAAAGAAGTATTTTATACACTAGCAATTTTGCAAGTCTTCCCACCTACAAAGAATGGAGAGGTCTGTAATTTCTATCGTAGATACACTCCAACTGTTAGAGATAGAAAAAAATTCAAACAAATCACATTGTATGATTTTTAATCAATAATTTGCATTTTATTGCATGAAATAAGTATTTGATCACCAACCAGCAAGAATTTTGTCTCTCACAGACCTGTTAGTTTTTCCTTACTACTCTGCATTACCTGTATTAATTGCACCTGTTTGAACTCGTTATCTGTGTAAATAACATCTTTCCACACACTCAATGAACCAAACTACAACCTCTCCACCATGGCCAAGACCAAACAGATGTCTAAGGACATCAGGGACAAAACTTTAGACCTGCACAAGGCTGGGATGGGCTACAGGACAATAGACAAGAAGCTTGTTGAGAAGGCAACAACTGCTGGCGCAATTATTATTAGACAATGGAAAAAACACAAGATGACTGTCAATTTTCCTCGGTCTAGGGCTCCATGAAAGATCTCGCCTTGTGGGTTATGGTTGGTTCTGGGGAAGGTCAGGAATCTGCCCAGAACTACATGGGAGGACCTGGTCAATGACCTGAATAGAGATGGGACCACAGTCTCAAAGATTACCGTAATTAACACACTATGCCATCATGGATTAAAATCCTGCAATGCATGCAGTCCCCCTGCTCATGACAGCACATGTCCAGGCCCATTTGAGGTTCGCCAATGACCATCTGGATGATCCAGAGGAGGCATGAGAGAAGGTCATGTGGTCAGATGAGACCAAAATAGAACTTTTTGTATCAACACTACTTGCCATGTTTGGAGGAAGAAGAAGGATAAGTACAACCCCAAGAACACCATCCCAACCATGAAGCACAAGGGTTGAAACATCACACTTTGGGGGTATTTTGCTGCAAAAGGGACAGGACAACTGTACTGTATTAAAGGGAGGATGGATGGGGTCTTGAAACGCAAGATTTTGGCCAACAACCTCCTTCCCTCAGTAATACATTGAAGATGGGTCGTGGCTGGGTCTTTCACTAGGACAATGACCTGAAACACACAGCCAGAGCAACTAAGGAGTGGTTCCGTACAAAGCATTCCAAGGCCCTGAAGTTGCCTAGCCAGTCTCTAGATTTGAACTCAGTCGAAAATCTTTGCAGGGAGCTGAAACAATGTAGCCCAGCCCCAAAACCTGAGAGATCTGGGGAAGATCTGTATGGAAGAGTGGGCCAAAAACGTTTATCTATCTAACTATCTATCAAGAAAATGCTGATCAGAGAGCTGGGTCTGCATCATCCCCATTGGGATTAGCATTTTCTATTATACCAAGTACTTGCTAGTACTTGTGCCATTTTTGAGACCCCTGCTGCCGTGATAAGGGCAATGGACAATAGCCCTGTATGCCTGTTTGAGAGTTGTGCCTCATCGCACAACTCAATAAGGTGAGCCCCCTTCTATACCTTTACAAATCTGTTGTTTATACAGCTTTACACTATTGTGTGCCTCCTGTTTCTTCTTTTTCTTTTTTTATATCTATCTATCTATCTATCTATCTATCTATCTATCTATCTATCTATCTATCTATCTATCTGTCTGTCTGTCAGTTTAACTGCAATGTATTTATGTAATTCAAATAGTACATAAATTGTAGAAATATACTAACCACCACATCATATGCTTCTCCATTCTTCACAACCTTACTCTGGCTCTGTATTATCCCTTGAGACATAAGCTCCTCCAGGATATCAGATGATGTTTGTCTTTCTCTTGTGACTGCTTCTCGATTCAGTACAGAAGTATCTGCAGCAGTAAATATAAATGGAAATGAAATGATGTAAGAAATGTTATCCTGTTTAGAGATGTCATCTGTCTAGACAGTACACACTGTAACTCTTCAAAACAATGAAACCTCTAACAGAAGTAAAATAAGTCAAATGCTTTCTCTTATTACCTGGAAGGGGTTTTTATACCTACCTACAGGTGGCTACCTTCCTATAGGGGGCCTTTATATCTACCTATCAGGGTTCTATATACCTACTTGGAAGGGGGCTTACCTATCTGCCTACCTAGTTTTAGGGGTTATACGTACCTACTATGTTGGGGGTTTAGTTATCTACTCTATGGGGACAAAAAAGATGAAAATTTGGTACACAAACGGGAGCACTTTTACTGTTTGGGGCACAAGGAGGTCATTATTACCATTGGGGGCACTATTTATGGGGAGTTTGTACAGAGGTGGAAAATGGTAGGGAAGTTCTGGAAAAGTGAGGAGTCTGAGAGGTCTGTGTCTTAAATTCTGCAATGGCGAGTCATAGCGGTGTGGACCAAATGGAAAAGAAGAGGGAGACAAAATAACTCAATAACTCATCATAGAAGAGAACGACTCAGAGAAGAAATGTCCGGTTAGTCCCTGCATGTACATTTACTGTACTCACTTATATGTGTGCAGAGTGAATGCCTAAAACTGGTATCTACCACAGTATGGTATTGCGTTAATATTGTTTGTAGTGTAATGGTCTATATTCAGTAATGGTATCGTGCATCATGATATTTGGTGGTATTATTCAGTCACTATGTGGTGGCGATATGTGGTCATGTTATGGAGGTATTATTCAATCACTATGTGGTGGTATTATTCAGTCACTATGTGGTGGTGATATGTTGTCATAGTGTGGTAGTATTATTCAGTCACTATGTGATGGTGATATGTTGTCATAGTGTTCTGGTAGTATTCAGTCACTATATGGTCATGGTGCATAGTGTAGCGCTATATAGTCTTAGTGGAATTTTTGGCAATAGCCTTGGGATTCCTTATTTGTGTAGTGGTTATTTTGAAACTGTATGAACATTATTTAGTGGTTTTATAATTAGTACTTTGTGTTATATCATTGTGTTATATCTATCTATCTATCTAGTTATCTATCTATCTATCTATCTATCTATATAATATATATACACTTTTTTATATAAAAGGTACCATTTGGTTGGAGGGAGGGACATATATTTTAGATCTTTTATATTTACTACCCAGTTTCATGCTGCATTTAGGTGAGGGAGACTCAGCACCCCATTCTGATCACAGACTGGTGTGATGACATCATCACACCCGTCTGAATAAATTGAAGCAAAACTTGGTGGGACACCGTACAGGTGGTGGAGGCAGAGAGGCACAGTGGGCCCCTAAAATAAACTTCTCTGGTGGAACCTAGGAACTCCAGTCCGCCACTGTACTGAGCCATATAAGGTATGCAGTCTCTTTCCTGCGGTTCCTGGCTCTCCAACCCCATTACAAACAAGTCTGCCAATGTCCTAAAATAATTTTGTCCTTATAAAACATATCAATTTAATAATCACCTAGCTGTAGAATGGGCCTGATAATCAATTCTACTGATGGGTCCCAAGAATCAACTTCACTGGTGTACTCCAGGCACTCCAATCCAACAATCCCTGTAACCTCTTACCGAACATATCCATATGTCATGGTGCAGGTAAGGCTCTATGTTCAATAATCCCACTGTATAGAATGCTGGTGTCAGCTGCAAATTTCAGCTGACACCTGCTGGTAACAGCTGGGAATGATGCCGGCTCAGTTCCCTACTGTTTAACCCTTTAGACAATGTGGCGATCATGGCCAAGGTGTCTAAATGAATGAGAAATGGTGCTGTACAGTGTTTCTCACTTCGATTGGCACCCTGCGGTGAGATTGTGGGGTGCTGATTTGTTAACATGGAGGCTGGAGGCCTTGTGAAGGCTTTCACTGCAGTCATGTCTGCAGCTTTACCATTAACTTTTCACCTTTCTGCATTGCTTATGTAATACAGAAGGGTGTACTAATGATCACACCCAATAGGGATAAAGTACTCTAGGGGGACTTAAAGGGGTTGTATCATTTCATTAAATGGTCTTCAGAATAAGAGGACAGTGAAAACAAGCAACTTTACAATTGGATGTCATTTACAAAGCTGTCTTGTTTTCAACATTTCATTTCATTGGCTGCCGGCTCTACTAATTTACATTCTTTCTGGCCCCCGGTCGTATTCACGGGAGCATGCATTCCTGCCTCTCTCACTCAGAATAAGGGGCCGGCAGCATATCACTCTGCACAGCCACCAGCTCCTCAGTGACACTGAAGCTGCTTCTATAATCAGAAAACAGCAGAATTGTGCCTTGGTGCCTTATGTTAACATAGAAGGGAGACGGATCTGTGCTCTGGAGGAGTTCATAGAAGACTGGATTCAACTGTAACAAACCTACAGCTGTGAGAGGAGAAGAGATCAGTGCTCTGCGTTCATAGAAGACTGAATGCAGTGCTGTGGTATGTAAACAGCTCTTACAAAATACGACTACATAGGGAGAGGACAATGACATGTGGTCTCAGAGGGAGAGGAGAACATACTGACTCCGGAGCGAGCATGAACAGTGAAGGGGGGATGAAGTCATCCCCCTTCAGTTAAGAAACACCCAGCTGGGAGGGGAAGAAATGCCCCTGGATTTTGGGAACTGAGAGAATCAAGCTTCAAGAGAACAGCCGCCGGGTGTTAGCGGCTAATTGTAGCTAACACCCGGCCGTTACAGCACGGGCTGCGGCGTCTAAATGAATGTAGAGCGGTGCCATACACCGTCCTTCTCGGCGATCGGCATCCCCGCAGCATAGCTGCGGTGATTCGATGCCTGGACATGGCAGCGGGGAGCCTTGTGAAGGTTCCTGCCGCTGCCATGTCCTTGTTTGCCCCACTTCCGGCCACAGGCAGGAAGTGGGGAAACCGCCATCTTTGTACAGTCTAATGCATTGTCTATGCAATGCATTAGACTGTTTTAACGATCGCGACCCCTAGTGGTCAAGCACCATAGGGGGACTCAATGTTAAAGTAAAAAAAAATAAAATAAACCACCCCCCTTTCCACATTTTACAAATAAAAACAATAAAATAATAAAAAAGTTACACATATTTGGTATCGCCGCGTCCGAAAAAGTGCGATCTATAAAAATATCATCATTTATCCCGTACGCTGAACACCATAGAAGAAAAAAATTCCAACGCCAAAATTGCGTTTTTTGGTCATTTTACGTCACTTAAAAATTTGGAATAAAAGTGATCAAAAAAGTTGCATGCATTCCAAACTGCTAGCAATAAAAAGTACACTTCAGCCTGCAAAAAATGCTGCCTCACTGACGTTCGTAGGTCTTAGTACAAAAAAGTTATTGGTCTTACAAAATGGCGCTGCGGCGCAAATTTCAAAAATAGAAAAAGTTTGGAATTTTTTTACGGTACCAAAACATAACGGAAACCCTACATGTTTGGTATTGCCAGATGTGTATCAACCTGTAGAATACAGATAACACATTATATTTACCGAAGATTGAACGTCGTAAAAGCAAAACACCCACAAACATGGCGAAGAGTACGTTTTTTTTTTTACAATTTGTCCCACTTCGAATTTTTTTGCGGTTTCCCAGTATATTCTATAGTACAGTGAATAACACCATTAGAAAGTACATCTTGTCTCACAAAATAAAAGCTACCATATGTCTACGTAAGTGGAAAAATAAAAAAGTTATGGCTCTGGGAAGGCGAGGAGGAAAAAACGAACGTGTCAACAAAAAAACGCTGGGTCCTTAAGGGGTTAATGTAGAAGTAAAAAAAAAAGTCAGATTAATCGGTGGAAGTACCAAAAAGGTTATTGGTTACAGAAAATGGTCTGAATCGTATCAAAGACAAAATACAAATAACACATAGGGCCACATGTATGAAAACTGTCTAGGTCTAAGGGTATGTTCACATGGCTTATTTTGGCGCGCATCTCGCCGTGTATTGCACGTTATACGCAGCGAAATGTGCGCTGCAATTACGGTAATCCATAGCTCTCATAGAGAGCTATGGGTTACGCGACGTCTCCCCGTTCGTCCAAACGATCGTATTGTACGCTGGGGGAGAAAAGTGATATGTCGATAACAATGAATGTCTATGGGGCCGGTGCCTGGCCATCCCCCCGTGCTTTGGAAAGACACGCTGATCAGCACATCGCGCCAAAGCACCGTGTGAGCATACCCTAAGACTTTCTTTGTTGACCATATAAAACAATCAGAGTTCCCCTTACCTTTCATCTAGTGCTCTGAAAGAATGAAATGGGTGATCTGATTGGTTTCTATGGGCAACAAAGAAAGTCTTAGACCAAGACAGTTTTCATACATATCCACTACAATTTTTACCGAAGAGTAAACACCATATAAACAAAATCCCTACAAACATGGCGAATATACTGGAAAGCAGCAACAAAAAAATTCTGTGGTACGGTGAATGACAACATCATGTCCCACAAAATAAAAGCCACCATATGTCTATGTAGATGGATGATAAACTAAAAAATGTATGGTTCTTGGAATGTGAGAATGTGGCCGTCCTGAAGGGGTTAAAATGATAAAGTTGAAGCAAAGAATGCCTTATAGCACAGAATGCCTTATAACCTTGTGCCCATCACATAGAATTATCCATAAGATGCTTTATCACCAGTAGCTGATTATACAATTTCCATATGAACCGGACAACCCCTTTAAATATCTGCAGGGAGGCACCACTGTCAAGTCACTAAGGTGAGGACAGTATAAATTAGTACAATCACAATGTAGGAATGGGATTGGGGCACACATCTTTAAAAATTTGCACGTGTTATGTGGTGTGTAATTCTATGCTTTTATGACAAGTCTCTTGAATGGCAGGTACTCATTAATGTGGCTCTTAAAAGGGAGTTAGCGGACCACCTCTGAACTAATTAGTATTTATTAGAGATCAGTCATAGAAGACCAGGCAGTCATAAACAAGCAGAGTGAACTGTGAAGAAATAAAACAGTATAATATCACTTGGGTTAAACTGAGAAATAGTCCAGTTTTAACAGATACATTCAATGCTCTGAATGATATCATACACCGAATAGAAATGAATTAAATGCACATACGAGTTCACTTCCCAGACAATAGTATCCAGTTAATACACTCCTACAGACAAGCAGTAATCATCTCCATTCACTACCCGAACAGTTTTATTCAGATAGAAAACTGCATTGTCTAATAGGTTTCCAGGTCACTGGTAGGAGGTGAAGGGTTACTTTGCTGCTAGGATACTTTTTTCAGTTTGTATCTACTTACATCCTTTGCTTTTTCTACTTGAATAAAGAAAACAATGTAGAATGTTTTGTGTGACAGACAATGTACCCCTGTTTCTGTGTACAACAGCCTGTATGTCAACAATGTATAAACCACTTATGTTTTCAGAACATAAAAGAAAAAATATTATCACTACCTGGCAACAATTCCTTCCTACTATTAGTATATATTGTATATTGGTACTCCTATGTACTGTGGTATCCATCTATGTACATCCAGAAAAAGGCATGAAAAAGGCTCTGGACAGATGTTTCTCTGAAATGCTTACATTGAGAAGCACTCTTCACCTTTACTCTCTGTGCAGGAATGTTTTGACCAGTTTTGGACTGAGATGCCTGGGGCCCACCAGTAAGGCTGATTCTTGGGTCCCACCATGGGAGAACATAGTTTGTATGGTTTAAAAAAATACATATGTCCATCAAGTTCAACCAAGGGTGGGAAAAGATGTGGCTAAAGAGACGGATAAATGACATTTTTTTTAGCTTCGTTTCTTCTGCTGATTAAGACTTTGGAACCTATAAGGAAGGAATCAATCTGACCTTAAGGAATATTTTGTTCCTGATCCTAAAATTCCCATCAGACAGGATCTAGAAGTTTTATACGGCTACATAAGTATTAATATCATTCATTAATATCAGTAGTTATCTTAACCTTTCTTGAAGACCTCACCTGTTCCTGCTGTGACCAGCTTCTGGGGCAGCTATTCTTCAGATTCAGAGTTCTCATGGTAAAGAAAGCTTTTCTCTTCTTGATATTGAATCTTTTTTTCTCCAGACGAAGGGAGTGTCCCCATGTCTTTCAAGGGAGTTTTACATGAAATAGCTTTTCCACATACTTTTTGAGGGGCCATTTATATAATTAAATATATAAATTAATCCAGTCTCCCCGTAGCTATATTTTCTCAAGACTAAATAAGCTTAATTCTTTTAACCTTTCCTCATAACTAAGATGTTCTATTCCCTTTATCAGTTTGGTTGCTCGTCTTTGTACTTTCTCTAGCACCAGTACATCCTATCTATAAACTGGAACCCAGAACTTGACTGCATATTTCAAACAAGGTCCCACTAATGCTTTGTATAGCAGCAATATTGATTCTTGAAAATTTAATTAACACTTGGGGCGCCTTTTAAAGCTACAGTACATGATTACACATACCTCTTTCACGCCTTTTCCCTTTAAAAGTAGCCATGCTCAGGTTTCCCCTGTTCCTCTGTGGGCCAGTCTAAGTCTGTGACTTTCCTGTCTATCTATCTATCTATCTATCTATCTATCTATCTATCTATCTATCTATCTAGACTTTTTGGATAATAGAAAGGTATGTACAGGAATGTCACAGTAGTAAGCATAACATTATAATTACAAAACTGACCCATACACAAATACAGAAATGGATGGAATGCTTTAAACAACTTACCATTATTCAAAACAATTGCTCTCTTTGGAGAAAACACTGTTTCTGCCACTGTTCCTGGAATATGAGCGGAAGCCAAAGTATGACCATCATCAAGACCCACTCCACTGTCCAGTGTCCCCTTAGACAAGGCTGAACCATCTCTTGCATTGGAAGTTATGTTCTTTTGCAAATTTAGTTCATCCTGAAAATCAGATTGGGTGCTATACCAGTCAATAAGAGGACAACATGCTAAAGATAGTACAGAAGTTTTAGGACTGTTTTACATAGGTGTCGGAAGTTCCATTTGAAACCTCAATTTCAGAGATGGACTGGACCCATTTTACAACGGACGCCAACAGTGCCCCATGAACCTCATTGTCTATAATGAGTTGGGTTTCTGCTGTGGTGTCCATCATTTTATCGGAAAAAATAACATAGCATGCTACACCATTATTTCTGTCATTCCTAAAGGAACTTGTGATGAAGGACACAACTGTGAAGAGTGCCTTAAGCCCCTGATAGTAACAACCTTCATTGTTAATTTTCACTAGTTGATGTTGAAATAATTGACAAATAAATTAGAGGCTCGTTAATATATTTTTGTCTGCTATGTCAGGCTGATTGCAAAGGATTGTAACAATTCATGTCTACTCAATTTATGATGAATTCAGTACTCCATACTTTCAATGAGTTTTCTGGTTCATTCTTTGATCATGGGAGTCAGAAAAGTGTCCAGAAGGACATGCCTGTCTGAGCATGGACGATTAAGTAACCAGACTAGTTTGCTTACAGGCCAAGAAAAAGCAGGAGGCTTTAGGGGAGAGCCAAACATTCCATTAAAGGGGTTGTCTCACTACAAAGAATAGCTTTCAAAATTTAGGAAACACTAAATAAAGATGTTTTCCAAATATATTGCGTTGTTCATCTTTTTTTGTTAAGGAGCTACAAATGATTTTATCACCTTCTGAACTCTCTCTGGTTTCCCAAGTGACTGACCTGTTTACTCCTTATCAATTCCTTCAACGCTGTAGCTGGAAAAATGATAATATCACCGCCACCCTGTTTACTGTACTGTTTACTCCTTATCCCCTGCTGTTTGTTCTATCTGATAGCAGGGAGTGACCTCATAACACAGGTCCCAGCAGTGTGAAAGCTTCTGTGTTATCTGATCTTTCAGACAAAAGACTAATTACTCTACTGTTTACATTAGCTCAGAAGCTTCTCCGAACCTCAGAGAAGGTAATTTATTTAATCTAGACTAATAAAAATAATAAACAGGGAAGTCTGAATACATCCAGCTCCTATGCTAATTACAGACAGCTTGACCAGGAAGTGACCGAGCAAAGCAGCATTATTTAATTTATGCATCCTATGAAACTTTGAGATGAGACAACCCCTTTAAAAATGGAAATTTCTTCTTATAATTTACTTTACTAATTTACAATTATTTACTAGTCATGGGAAATAAAGCATGCAACAATTTCAGCATGACAGCCAAATGTGTGCTCAGTTTTAATGATGCTATTATCCAGATAACAATAGTGTACAATAGCATGTTTAGTTCCACACTAGAGAGCTCCCAACTCACTATTTGTAGAACTCTCATTTACATCTTAGCTGAAATTTGTTTACAACAAAATGCTGTATCCTAGAGACTTCTGTGACAAGAGACTTCATCATCCACTAAGATACTTATACGGGCATTGAAAATTTACTAGAGGGGATTTTAGTCAAAAGGGAATGAGATTGAGCTGCAATAGCAAAAAAAAAAAAAAAAAACCTATAGGCAGAGGTGACATTTGTCGAAATGTGGCTAACCCATTTATTCAGTGTATAATAAAAACACTGCAACATTTTAATATTTTGTTTCATTTTCTTAATATTTTCAAAATCTGTTCTTTTTGTGCTTATATTACATTGCTGAAAACCTACTCAGTCCTAATACTGAGCATTTGCTTGAAGAAAATAAAAAAAAATACTCATCTCTTAATTCACGTTTGATCCAATGATGCACCTATCGGTCCTCTTCGCCAGTCTTTTGTTGTCTTACGGCTCACACCAAATGGAACGACATATTATACTTAAAGGGATTTTCTCACATGGCTGTTTCACTGAGTCACAAGCAGTTTTTCACTCACTCTTTCTTCTCAGGCTGTGAGTGGTTCTATAGCAGTGACTAGCATATTTAGCTTATAGCTGAGCTGTTACACTGACAAGTGCAGAAGATGTTATCTTCATTAAACAAAAGGTACATGTGCTGTGTGGACTGAAAACAATAGCGTTATCTGTAAACAATCATATTAGGGATAATTAGTTTGCTCAGAGCTCAATCCATCCATGTGGTGACGTCACTCTCTGCTCTAAGCTCCTTGCTCTAATCAGCTAACAAACTATGCTCAGTTAACCATAGAAACCTGTGCTGATCACTACTATAGAACCACCTTCAATCCAGCGATGCACTTACCGGTCCTCTGTTGTCTTCCAGCCCAGGACAAACAGAACGTCACCACTGCAGCCTGTGACTGGCTACAGCAGTCATACAGTCATATTACATTGTCTGTGTTACTGACTGGTGTTGCTGGGCAGTGTCGTATGACCAATAGGTGAATCACTGGATCAAACATGAATTAAGAGATGAGGATTTTTCTTTAATTTTCTTCAAGACTCTACAACAAAGTTAAATTTAAAAAAAAAGGAGTCGGACAACCCCTTTAAACAACAACTTAGCAGACTGTAAGCAGATATCTTGAAAATTAATTCCAACACAAAGCACGTCAAAAAGTATCAGAACTAGTCATTATTCAATAATCAAACCTTATTTACATAAATCAAACATGTCATTTATTAGGCAGCAGCTTGTCTCAATACATCATGTCATCATACAATTAAGTTTTTCAGGATTTATAAATAAGTTGTAATGAGGCTAAAATTGGAAATCAGAAGAAGGTTTAATGTACTTGCATTATTAATAATTAAGCTGGCACCTGCCGCCAGTGGCATAGCTGATTCTGGTTACTTAAAATGTCGCCGTCGAGCTGATAGTGGCATCTAAGGTGTTAGTAAGGAGTGTGTTGCCCTTCTAAGCCAACTGATCATCCACCCACCTCTGCAATTGTAGGCTGACGTTCAGTTGCAATAACAAACAGGAGTCTTATGAGGCCTCCCAGGTCTGCAATGAAGGTACTTCTTTTGCATCATGTCATAGATACAGTGTAATAGAAGCTCAATGAAATGACTATACAGTGTACTTCAGTACTGCTGTGTAAAGTGGAAGCAATAAAACAGTTCAAGTTCCCTAGGAGGACTAAAACTTACAGAAAAAAATAAAAAAGTTTTTTTTAAAAATCATTCAAAAAATAAAAAAAACTTACTCATTTATCATATATAAAAAATAAAAAAAATAATGTAATTGGTATTTCTGCATTTGTAAAAGTCCAATATTAAACTGTATTGTTATTTATCCCACACAGTGTATGAACTTAAAAACAAACAAGAAAAACAGAATTACAGTTGTTTGGACATCCTCCCTTCCAGAAAAATGGAATAAAAAGTAAACAAAAAGTCGCATGTAACCCAAATTGGTATCAATAAAAACTCACAGAAAATGAGCTGTCACATAGCTCTAGCTATGTTAAAATAAAGAAGTTATTGGTCTTAAAAAATGGTGGTGCAAAACAATTGTTGTCCCTGTCACAAGCATAGTCCACCCTGCAGACTAATAGGACAGATGGAATCTTTAATGAAAATACCCCTATATAAAACATCACCTTAAACTTCACCCCTTGTGTTATTTCTGTCCTACGAGGGTTTAGACCAGGGGTTCCCAAACTCCAGTCCTCACGCCCCACCAACAGGTCATGTTTTCTGGCTTTCCTTAGCAGTGCACAAGTGATTTCATTATGCTGCACAGGTGACTTAATTATTGTCAGTGCATTCTGTGGGATATCCTGAAAACATGACCTGTTGGTGGGGCGTGAGGACTGGAGTTTGAGAACCCCTGGTTTAGACCAACGGGTCTAAGATGAACATAAATCAATCAGTTGCTTTACCAGCTCTCAGTTTTGAGGGAAGTTTCTAACACAATAAGTTTAGAGTTCTCTTGATTCAGTTGATGTCTCAGGATTTTTCTGACAGATTTTCCTCTTTCAAAAGAGTTGGGGAACCTACTAGTGACCTTTGCTGGATCCAACAAAGGCTCAAAAGTCTTTAAGTGAACTATTTCCTGTTGGGTTATAGACACTTTATGAATATACCCTCTAAATTGTAAAGTGCTGCGGAATATGTTAGTGCTATTTAAATAAAGAGTATAATTATTATGCATATGGAGCTGAGAGCTTCCACTGTTCCCCTATTTCAGAAGGCTCACAGTATTAAGACCTACCTAGTCTACTTCTACAGTTAGAAGGCCTTGGTTTATTGGCCAGATATGTAGTGCCGCTTCATGGTCTTCACCCAATACATAATTTGGCACTACAGAATTCTTTTAAGACCCTCAAAGGAAGCCGTCTTGAAGCTGACTTGAGGTTTTTGCATGAGGTAACTCCATTGGGGATCTGCTTGCTACATGCCCATTGTTGTCTTGCTGACAGGGACGTAAGGGAAGTTTACAATTAAGAATGTTAATCTGTTTTCCTTAAGTCCTGTAGATAGCACAGGTCTCCTTCCCTAAATAGACAGTCTGTACTGATAAATAAACACATAGGAGTCGAGTCTGGCATATGAATGCTACCATTGTATTTTCTTGTGCCAAACAACTTTTGCTGCATGTTTCACTAATGCATTTCATGTCATTTAATAAACTATGTTAAAAGGGGTGAAGTCTAAGGTGGTGTTTTAGGTTCATCAAAGATTCCACCACACTTAAGCTAGGGCCACACAGCATAGGACAAAAAACTCATCCAAAACCTAAAAACTGCCTTGAACGTCAGTTTTTTGTACAAAGCAGCTGTGTTCCGACGAGTTTCTTAGTTTTTTGCCGTGTTTTTTGGACTGTTTTAGGGCAGTTTTTAATGTATGCAAAATACATATACCTAGTTAAACACCTGGGCAGTTTTTCAGCAGAATCGTCCAAAAATTGTGCCAAGAACCATGCCAAAAAACATCCGGCGGTTTACATAGACTTCAATAGTAAATTTTCTGCCCTGTTCTGTCGTTTCTTGCAACATGTTACAAAAAACAACCAGCAGCAAAAACGAGCAGAAAAAACATTCTGTGGAGACTACAGAACGTTTTTACTATTGAAGTCTATGGGACCTGTTTTCAGCCGTTTTTTTCAGCAATTTCAGAAAACGAAAAACGCTGGAAAAAAACGACTGAAAATGTGTGCAGTGGAGACATAGCCTTATTAGTCCACAGGGCGGAGAAATCGCTGCCATTGTGCTCCTGAGAGGACTATGGGAAAACAGATTTACATTCTAAATCATAAACTTTTTTAAAAATAGTAAAACCTTTTTTTTATAAATTTGGTATCACCATTATTGTACCATGTCGCACAATTAATAGAATAAAGTTAACTTGTAATTTATGCCCTCTAATAAGCTCCGTAAAAACAAACTACACCCAAATATTGTGCTGTTGTGTTTTTATCCAATTCTGTCTCACAAAGAATTTTTTTTGGTTCCCCAATACACTAAATGGAACTATTGCAAAATGCAACTTGCTTCGCAAAATGGGCCACCATAGAGCCATGTCAACAAAAAAATTAAAAAGTTATGGCTCTTGGAAGGTGGATATGAAAAATGGAAAAATAATAATAGACGGGTCTCTAAGGGGTTAAACAAACACATCTATGCAGTACACTATGTTATGGATATGTGCAAAAGCATCTATGGAATTCAGGATCCCACATGCAGACAGCTCTAGGAGACCAAGTGAGAGTGTGAAAGTTGATATGACCGTGGGTTACGACTTAGAATCAATTGAGTGCACATAATTTATTATGTTATGAAACATGACCAGATTCATGGAACAGATTCACCTTTACCTTGACTAATAGGAAAAGCAGCTTATAATTCATTGTAAGGGTGCCATCACACAGTGCGTTTTTGGTGCGCTTTTTCTGCAGAAATGCACAGCATTAAACTACCTTTATTGCTGCGCATTTCAGCAAAAAAAATGCACCAAAAACATCCCATATCTATCTATTTATCCGTTATCTATTTATGTTTATCTTTCCTATAAAATTCTATCTTTCTATCTATCCTATATCTATCTATCTACCATAATCTATCCTATATCTATCTATCTATATTTATCGGTTATTTATCTTTTTATATATCCCATATATATCTCTCTCTTTCTCTCTCTCTCTATCTAAAAATAAGAAAAGATAGCAGCACTACAAAAAAAAATAAATAAATAAATAAATATTATTCCAACATGTCCAGAAGCAATGTTTTGGCTCACACTATGTCTGAGCCTTTTTCCAAGCTCGTGAGTGTAAACCAAAATGTTGCTCCTAAAACATATTTTTCACTTCTTGTAATTTTTGGAGTTTTGAAATTTTATTTTTATTTTAGTCAATCATTTTGGACTTTTGGGCTGGATCAATTGCTGACACCCTGATTATATTTTAGAAGTGCTGCTCTCATCTATCTATCTATCTATCTATCTATCTATCTATCTATCTATCTATCTATCTATCTATCTATCTATCCTATTCAATATCTAGCTCTCACAGAAACTTGGCTCCAGCAATCAGAACCGAAATCCACTTGCTGCCTCACCTACGGCGGCCTACACTTCACCCACACCCCCAGACCTGACAGGCCGGGTGGAGGAAGTTGGCTACTTCTCGCTCCACATTGCACCTACCAGGTCATTCCCACTGTACCCACTCATTTTCACTTTCCCCTCCTTTGCGGTCCAACCCTCAGACTCTTTCGGCCATTTTCCCATCAGAGTCGCAGTTGTCTAAAACCCCCCGGCTCACCCCCCCAGTTTCTGGATCATTTTGCTGCCTGGCTTCCCCCATTTCCTCTCGACTGAAATACCCACCCCTCTTTGGCGATTTCAACATCCATTGACAAACCCTATGTCTCCTTCCCCCTCTCAGTTTCTTTCACTAACTTTTTCTCTTGGCCTCTCGCAGTTTCCTGACTCTCCAACTCAAAAGGATGGGAACTCTCTTGATTGGTCTTCTGTCGCCTCTGCTCAATTTCTAATTTACCAAAACTCTCCTTATGAACTCTCGGATCATAACCTTTCTTTTTACTATCAACAACTTTCAGCCTTCTCTCGACACCCCAAAAACCCATCGCCCATTCCGAAATCTCCGCTCTATCAACACTCAGGAGCTCACAGACCCCATACAGTCCTCACTGCCCCCAATCTCCCCCCTCTCCTGTCCTGACCTGGCGTCAAACGTTACAATGAAAACTCTCACAACCCCCTGGACAGTTTGCCCACCCTCACACACGGACCCAAATTTTCAAGACCCGCAGAAAATTGGTCACCCTTGCTGCTTCTTTGGATCTCTTGCAGCGTTTGACACTGTGGATCACCACCATTCCTCAGCAATGCTCCGCGCCATTGGTATCCAGGACAACGCTCTCTCTTGGTTTTCTTCCTACCTCTCTGACCGCCCTCATTCTTCATTTTCCGGTTCTACCTCCCTCCTCTCCCCTCTTGCTGTCGGGGTTCCTCAGGGATCCGTTCTTGGTCCTCTCCTCTTTTCCTTTACACAGCCCCCATTGGACAAACCATCAGCAGATTTGGCTTCCAGTACCATCTTACGCTGATGACACTCAACTATTTCACTTCCTCCCAGAATCACTCCTGCCCTGGTACAAAACACCAGTGACTGTCTGTCGCTGTCTCTGACTCATGTCCCTCTCTCTAAACTCAAGTAAAACCTCACTAAAAACTGAACTTCTAGTCATCCCACCATCTACTAACCGACCTTACCCTGCTATTTCTCTCTCAGTTGTGGTACCACCATAACTCCTAGGCAACAGGCCCGCTGTCTTGGGGTTATACTAGACTCTGATCTGACCTTCACCCCCTATATCAAATCCCTTGCCCGCTCTTGTCACCTGCACCTCAAGAAATCTCCCCGAATCCGTTCCCTTTCTCACTGTGGAACAAACCAAACTCTCATTGTTGACTTTAATTTATTCTCGTCTTGACTACTGTAACTCCTACTTGTTGGTCTTCCTCTCTGTAACTCTCCCCTCCACAATCTGTCCTGAATGCAGCAGCCGGCTTGTCTTTCTTTCCAGCCCCTTTACTGATGCCTTTTACCCTGTGTCAGTCTCTGCCTGGCTGCCTATTCAGTACAATACAACATAAAACTTTATCATCTCACACATAAGGCCTTCTCCACAGTGCTGCACCCCAATACATCTCCTCCCTTATCTCTGTCTACCACCCTACCCCCTCTCTCCGCTTGCTACTGATTTTAAGACTAAAACACCTCACTCATCCGACCTCCATGCCCGTCTCCAAGATTTTGCACGTATTGCAACCCGTTTTTCTGGAACATGTTACCCCCTGTGATCAGGCACACTCACAACCCTCACAGTTTTAGTGCGCTCTGAAAACTAAACTTCTTAGACGCCTTTAAAATCCCTAATTGTCAAAACCCCCCAAAAAACTGTCACAGATTCGTCACTTCCTGCCACTTTGGCACCACAGGCACTTATCTGTATATAGATGTAATGGTTGGGATGGCAGGTTCCCTCGCATTTTATGTATACTACCCCATATTTATTTAACATGGCTGGTCCCTTGTAAACCAAGCACTTGTCAGCCTTTGTTTCACCCATACCCCTAATAGATTGTAAAACTCTTGCGGGCAGGGCCCCCCACACCTTGTGTTCTCATTTGTCAGTAGCTTTTTTATAATGTAATGTCTGGTTTGTCTGTGCTTATTTCCCTCTATATTGTAAAGTGCTGCGGAATATGCTGGCGCTATATAAATAAAGATTATTATTATTATCTATCTATCTAATCAATATCTATCTATCTATATTCAGAAAAAAATGTGGCACTCCCAACTGATAATAAATCAAAAAGCCTTATTCCACAATGTCCAAAGGTGGTTTTGGCTCAAATGAGCCTCTCATTTGACCCAAAATTTTTCCTGATTATTGAATTGAACCTGTGACTCTGGGTTATTTTTTCTTGGCCTCCATATGTATATTTTTTGGAGTTGGAAGTGCTTGCTTTTCTTCTTTCTTTCTATCTTCCCATCTTATCCTATTTTTTTCTTTCTATTTCTACCTTTACCTATCTATCCTATACTTAACCATCTATCCTATATCTATCCATCCATTCAACTATCTATCTATCCATCCTATACTCTATCTATCTATCTATCTATCTATCTATCTATCTATCCTATATCTATTTCTCTATCTATGTTTTTATTTATCTATCCTATACTTAATCATCTATCCTATATCTATCCATCTATCTAATATCTATCTATCCTATATCTATCTATCTATCTATCTATCTATCTATCTATCTATCTATCTATCTAGTTAAAAATAAAAATAAGACCCTCGGCGCTCTGAGCTATACAGAGAGAGAGAGACACACACCGAGCTATACCTATATCTATCTATCTATCTATCTATCTATCTATCTATCTATTTATCTACCTTATACCTATCTTTTCCCATATCTATCTATTCCTAATCTATCCTTTCTGTTATCTAAACTATCTATCTATCTATCTTATCTATCTATTATCTATCTATCCATCTACTATTCTATCTATCCATCTATCCTTATATCTATCTGTCTTTATCCTATTTTCTATCTTATACTATCTATCTATCATTCTATCCCTATATCTATCTTCCTCTATCTGTCTATCTTAAACTATTTTCTATTTTTCTTCATTTACCTTCACTTGGTTTAATAAATGTATATGCTTTTTGCCTGACCTTGGTTTCCGATTTGCCTTTCTCTGCCCACCCGCTTTTCCTCCCGTCTGTGGCTTGTACGACCCGCACTCTGGAGCTCTGGCATCCCATAGTTACAGTGCAGGGGAATGTGATCAGCATGTGATCAGCCCTGCATTGTTATATACTGCCGGCCCAGTTACTAAGGACTCTGTTTCCATGACCGGTTGCCACAACACTTGTATAGGTACACTGGTTCAGACTGCACACTCTCCTTCAGGCATTTATCAATTCAGTAGAGGAGAACAGCACATCCAAAGGTTAGCATAGCCAAGATCAAAAAATGACCACTGGTATTCAATCATACAAACCACTGCAAAAATACCCAACACAAAAAGTGAAATTTTTCCCCTTTTTTTTTTTTTTTTTTTTTTGGTTTTTTTTTTTTTTAAAAAATTTTCCCCTTTTCTTTTTTTTTTTCCCTTTTTTTTTTTTTTTATTTTTCTACCTCTTTTTTTTTTTCCATTAAATTAATTAAAAAAATTCCCCCCTTTTTTTTTATCCTTAAAAAACCCCCCTTTTTTTTTTTTTTTTTTCTTTTTTTTTTTTTTTTTCCCCCCTTTTTTATTTATCCTTTTTTTTTCCCAAAATTTTTTTCCCTTTTTTTTTCATTTTTTTTATCCCCCTTTTTTTTTTTTTTAAAAATTTAAAAATTTCCCCCCTTTTTTTTTTTTTTTAAAAAAAAACCCCCCCAAAATTTTTTTTTTTTTTTTTTTTTTTTTTATCTATTTTTTTTAAAAACCCCTTTTTCCTTTTTTATCCTTTTTTTTTTAAAATTTTTTTCCCCCTTTTTTTTTTCTCCCTTTTTTTTTCCCCCGTTTTTCCCCCCTTTTTTTTTTCCCCCCCCTTTTCCCCCCCCATTTTTTTTTTTTCCCTTTTTTCAAACCCCCCTTTTTTTTTAAAAAAAACCCCTTTTTGGGGGCCCCCCTTTTTTTCCCCCCCCCCCTTTTTTTGGGGCCCCCAAAAGGGGGAAAAAAAATTTTAAAGGTTTTTTTAAAAAAAAAAAGGTTTAAAATTTTAAAAAAAAACCCCCCCCCCGTTTTTTGGGGGGAAAAATTTTAAAAAATTTTTTTTAAAAAATTTTTGGGATTTTAAAAAAAAAAGGGAAAACATTTTTTGGGGAAAAAAAAAAAAAAATTTTTTAAAAAAAAAAAAAAAAAAACCAAAAAAATTTTTGGGGGTTTTTTTCCCCCAAGAAAAAATTTTTTTTTTTTAAAAATTTTTTTTTTAAAAAACCAAAAAAAAAAAAAAAAAAAAAACCCCCCCAAAAAAAAAAAAAAATTTTGGGGGGGGGAAAAAAAACAAATTGGGTTTTTTTTGGGGGGGAAAAAAAAAAAAAAAATTTTTTTTTTTTTTTAAAAAAAAGGAAAACCCCCCAAAAAAAAAACCCAAAAAAAAAGGGTTAAAAAAATTTCCCCCCCGGGGGGTTTTTAAAAAAAAAAAACCCCCCCCCCGCCCAATTTTTTGGGGGGGGGGTTAAAAAGATGGGGTTTTTTTTCCCCCAATTTTTTTTTTTTTCCCCCAAAAAAAAAAATTTTTTTTAAAACCAAAAATCATTTAAAAAAAAAAAATTTTTAAAAAAAAAAAAACCTAAAAATTTTTTAAAAAAAAAAACCCAAAAAAGGGGGGGGAAAAAAAAAAAAAAAAACCCCCCCCCCGCCCCCCCCCCCCCCCCCCCCCCCCCCCCCCCCCCCCCCCCCCCCCACCCCCCCCCCCCCCCCCCCCCCCCCCCCCCCCCCCCCCCCCCCCCCCCCCCCCCCCTTTTTTGGGGTTTTTTTTTGGGGGGGGTTTTTTGGGGTTTTTGGTTTTTGGGGAAAAAATTTTTGGGGAAAGGGGTTTTTGGTTTTTTTTTTAAAATTTTTTTTTTCAGGGTTTTTTTTTTCCTTGGGGCCAGGGGTTTTTTTTCCCCGGGGAACCCCTTTTTTTTCCCCTTTTTTTTTTGGTTGGAAAATTTTTCCCTTTTTTTTTTTTGTTTTTTAATTTTGGAAATTTTTTTTTTTTTTTCCCCCCCCAAAAAATTTTTTAAAAATTTTTAAAAATTTTTTTTTGGGCCCCGGGGGGCCCCCCAAAAAAACCCTTTTTTTTCCCTTTTCCCTTTTTTTTTGGAAATTTTTAAAATTTTTTTTTTTTGGGGGGGGAAAAAAAAGGGGAAAAATTTTTTTTTTAAAAAAAAATTTTTCTTTTTTGGGGGGGGTTCCCTTTGGAAATTTTTTTGGGGTTAATTTGTTCCCTTTGGGTTTTTTTGGGGGAAAAAATTTTCCCTTTTTTTTTTCCCTTTTTTTTTCAAAAATTTTCCAAAGGGGGAAAAAAAAATTTTTAATTTTGGGGGTTTTTTTTTTTTTTAAAAAAAAAAATTTTTTAAAAAGGGGGGGAAAAAAAAAATTTTTTTTTTTTTTATCCCTTTTTTTAAATTTTTTCCCCCAAAAAAAAAAAAACCCCAAAAATTTTTTTTGGGGGAAAAACCCCCCCCTTTTTTTTTCCCCCGGGTTTTTTTTTTCCCCCCCCTTCCCCCAAAAATTTCATTGGTTTTCCCCGGGTTTTTTTTTTTCCCCCGGGGGAAAATTTTTTTTTCCCCCGGGAAAAAAAAATTTTTTAAAAAAAAAAGGGAAAATTAAAAAATTTTTTTTTTTAAAAAAAAAACCCCCAAAAAATTTTTTTTTTCCCAAAAAAAAAGGGGGGGGGGAAAGGGTTTGGGGGGTTTTGGGGGGGCCCTTTCCCCTTTTTTTCCTTTTTTTTCCCCCCTTTTTTTTTTCCCCGGGGAAAAAACCCCTTTTTTCCCCCCCCTTTTAAAAAAAAAATCTTTTTTGGGGGTTTTTCCCCCCCTTTTTTTAAAAGGGTTTTTTTTTTTTTTGGGGGGAAAAAAAGGGGGGGGGGGGGGGTTTTAAAAATTTTTTTTTAATTTTTTTTCCCCCCCGGGGGGTGTTTTTTTTTAAATTTTTAAAAAGGGGGGGGTTTTAAAAAAAATTTTTTATTTTAAAATTTTTTAAAAATATTTTTTTTTAAAAAATTTTTAAAAAATTTTTTTTTTTTTAAAACCTCAAAATTTTTTTTTTTTTAAAAAAAGGGGGGGGGGAAAAATTTTTTTTTTTCCCCCTTTTTTTTTTTTTAAGGGGGAAAAAAAAAAACAACCCCTTGGGAAAAATTTTTTTTTTAAAAAAAACCCCCCTTTGGAAAAAAATTTTTTGTTTCCCGGGGGGAAAATTTTTAAAAAAAAAAATTTTTTTAAAAAAATTTTTTTTTAAAAAAAAATTTTTTAAAAAAAAAAATTAAAAAAAAAATTTTTTTTTTGGGGGCCCTTAAAATTTTTTTTTCTTTTTGCCCCTTTTTTTTTTTGGGGGGGGTTTTTTTTTTTTGGGGGGGAACCAAAACCCCCTTTTTTTTTTTTTTAAAAGGGGGAAAAATTCCAAAAAATTTTTTTTGTTATTTTTTTTTGGGGGGGAAACCCCCAAAAATTTTTTTTGGGGGAAAAAAAAAGGGGAAAAAAATTTTTTGGTTTTTTTTTTAAAAAAAAAAGGGAAAAAAAAAAGGAAATTTTTTTTTTTTAAAAAAAGGGAAAAATTTTTTTACAAAAGGGTTTTTTTTTTTTTAAAAATTTTTTAAAAAAAAATTTTGGGGTTTTTTTAAAACCCCCCCCGGGATAAAAATTTTTTTTGAAAGTTTTTCCTTTTTTTGGGGGGCCCCCGGGGCCCCTTTTTTAAAAAACCCCGGGGGGGGCCCCAAAAAAAACTTTTTTTTTTTAAAAAAACCCCTTGGGGGGAAAGGGGGGGGGTTTTTTTTTATTTTTTTGTTTTTGGGGGGAAAAAAAAAAATTTTTTGGGGGGGGGGCCTTTTGGGGGGGGTTTTTTTGGGGAAAGGGGGGGGGGGCCCTTTTTGGGGGGGGGAAAAAAAAACACCCTTTTGGGGGGCCCTTATTTTTTTTGGGGGTTTTTTTTTTTTTTTTTTCCCCCCCTTTTTTTTTTTTAAAAAAAAAAAGGAAAGGGGTTTGGGGAAAAAGGGCCCCCGGGGGGGGGGTTTTTTTTTGGGGGGGTTTTTTTAAATTTTTTTTTTTGGGGGGGTTTTTTAAAAATTTTTTTAAAAAGGGGGGGGGGGGAAAAAAAAAACCCCCGGGAAAAATTTTTTTTTTTTTAAAAAAATTTTTTTAAAACCCCCTTTTTTCCCCCCTTTTTTTCCCCCCTCTTTTTTTCCCCCCGGGGGGGGGGAAAGGAAAAAATTTTTTTTTTTTAAAAAACCCTTTTAAAAATTTAAAAGGGGGGGGGGGTTTTTTTTTTGGGGGGGGGGGGGGGGGCCCCCCCCCCTTTAAAAAGGGGTTTTTAAAAAGGGGGGGGGTTTTTTAAAAAAGGGAAAAAGGGGGGGTGGGTTTTTTGGGGTTTAAGGGGGGGGGGCCCCTTTTTTTAATTTTTTTTGGGGGGGGCCGGGGGAAAATTTTGGGGGGAAAAAAGGGGGTTTTTGGGAAAAAAAAGGGAAAAAAAGGTTTCCCCCCGGGGGGGGGTTTTTTTTTTTTAAAAAAAAAGGGGGGGGCCCCCTTTTTGGGAAAATTTTTGGGGGGGTTTCCGGGGTTTTGGGAAAAAAAAGAGGGGAAAAGGGGGGGGGGGGAAAAGGAAAAGGGGGGGGGAAAAAAACCGGGGGAAAAAAAAATTAAAAAAAGGGGCCCAAAAGGGGTTGGGGGGGGGGGAATTTTGGGGGGAAAAAGGGTTTTTGGGGGAAGGGGGCCCCTTTTTTTTTTTTAAAAAAAAAAAGGGGGGGGGGTTTTTTTTAAAAAAATTTTTGGGCCGAAGCACGCTAGAAGCGTGGGAAACGCGTTGATTTATTTTTAAGTGAGCATTTTTTATTGTTTTAAATGTATTTTATTGCACAGTAAATATACCTTCGAAAATAGAGGTATTATGCGTAATTTTTACTGGAGGTGGTACGTTGGCGGCTGAGCGCTGGAATCCTTTGAATTTGGCAGCTTTTCAAAGCTGGCACATCTGAGTATCTAACCCTTGGACCCCTTTGTGTGGAAGACAAGTGTATCAAAGTGGCCAGCGGCTCCGCGATTGGAATTATACCTATATATGAGTTGTACCATTATAGTACAACTCGTTCAGGTGAGCAGCCTGATGCTATAAATTTTATTAGATTTTTATTTATAATACCGCACTATTTGTGTGCGCCTTTGTGTCTCCCCTCCCTCTTCTGTTTTTTCCCCCTCTCTAGGGGTTAAACTGCACAAGATCTACCTATATAGGGTTATATGATAGAGGAGAGAAGCTGAGCTCTGTGATATATAGGGTTATATGATAGAGGGAGAGAAGCTGAGCTCTGTGATATATAGGGTTATATGATAGAGGGAGAGAAGCTGAGCTCTGTGATATATAGGGTTATATGATAGAGGAGAGGAGCTGAGCTCTGTGATATATAGGGTTATATGATAGAGGAGCTGAGCTCTGTGATATATAGGGTTATATGATAGAGGAGAGAAGCTGAGCTCTGTGATAGGTAGGATTATATGATATAGGCGAGTAGCTGAGCTCTGTGATACAAAGGGTTATATGACAGAGGAGAGAAGCTGAGCTCTGTGATATGTAGGGTTATATGTTAGAGGAGAGAAGCTGAGCTCTGTGATATATAGGGTTATATGATAGAGGGAGAGAAGCTGAGTGCTGCGATATATAGGGTAATATGATAGAGGGAGAGAAGCTGAGCTCTGTGATATATATGGGTATATGATAGAGGAGAGAAGCTGAGCTCTGTGATATGTAGGCTTATAAAATAGAGGAGAGAAGCTGAGCTCTGTGAAATGTAGGATTATATGATATAGGAGAGAAACTGAGCTCTGTGATATATAGGGTTATATGATAGAGGGAGAGAAGCTGAGCGCTGCGATATATAGGTTTGTATGACAGAGGGAGAGAAGCGTACCTCTGTGATATATAGGGTTATATGATAGAGAAGAGAAGCTGAGCTCTGTGATATATAGGGTTATATGATAGAGGAGAGAAGCTGAGCTCTGTGAATTATTATAATTATTATTTATTTTAGAGCACCCTTGGCTCCAGGGCACTGTATATTCGAGGTGGTTACATAAATAACATTGATTTAACATTCATTGATCTAGATATATATATACACATCTATATAATATATATATATATATATATATATATATATATATATATTTATAATATATTATATATATTTTATATATATATATATATATATAAAATATATCGATATATGTGTATGTATTTTAACCCCTTAACAACCCTGGACACGGCGCTATCCCGCACTGTTTAACCCGCACCTTTCCTCACTCCTGTCGAAGCCCAAGTTAACATGGCAACTGGAAGCCTTGTAAAAGCTTCATGCATTGCTGTCATGTTTTCGGTTTTACTACTTCCTGCCCCAGACAGGAAGTAGTAAAACCACGATCTTTGTACACCCTAAGGCATGGTCTATAAAATGCATTAAGTTGTAGAAACAATTGCGCACCCTAGTGGTGAAGCACACTAGGGGGACTCAAAGTTGTAGTAAAAAAAAAAGAGTTTTAATGTGTAAAAAAAATAAAAAAAATTAAAAGTTCACCCCCTTTTGCCATTTTACAAATAAAAAAAGAAAATAATAAAAAAAAGTTACACATATTTGGTATCAACGTGTCCAATAAAGTCCGATCAATTAAAATATAACATCATTTATCCTGTACGCTGAACACCGTAGAAGAAAACAAATTGCAAACGGCAGCATTGCGATATTTTGGTCATTTTCCATTCTCTAAAAATTGGAATAAAATTTATCAAAAAGTCACATGTATTCCAAACTGGTACCAATAAAAAGTACACTTCAGCACGCAAAAATGCACCCTCACTCAAGCCCCATAGGTGTTAGTGCAAAAAGTTATTGGTAGCAGAAAATGGCACTGCGGCGCAAATTTAAAAAATCGGAAATGTTTGGTGAAAAAATAAGAAAGTTATGACTATGGGAAGGCGAGGAAGAAAAAACGAACGTGTTAACCCAAAAAAAACGCAAGGTCCTTAAGGGGTTAAAGTTGCTTTACAGTGCAATTTTTTATTCCAATTTTTAGGTAGGCGAAATGGCCATTTAGCATGTGGGATAAATAATATGATATTTTTAAAGATCAGGCTTTTATTGATGTGATACCAATTATGTTTACAATTTTTATTGTTTTTTTATCTGTAAAATAGGAAAAGACCTTGTTTTGAACTTTTAATTATTTTTATGTGTTTAATTTTTAAAAAACGGTTTCAATTTTGTTGCTTGTATTTTTAGTCACCATAGGATACATAACCAAACTAATGTATTGCAAAATAAAGTGCCAATGTTACAACCTGCCTCCAAGCCTATCTTAATCCCATGGCTGCCATGACAAATGCTTAGCACAAAATACCATATTAAATACCATAATTTTACAAATCATCACCCTAACTTGTCCCAAACTAAAACTTAACTTTTATTAAGTGCTTTTACTACCTATTCAATATATTAAAATAGATCTGCTTAGCTATGCTGTTAGCCCCTGATTCTGATGATCATCAATTGGTCCTATAGTGCCTGCAGTAACACTAATCTAGAGTTGCACGCTGCCTTAAACCTGGAAGACAGTGATATTATTTTAGGTTGGACTGGAACTTCAAACTTATGGCAGTCTATATTTTGTAGGAATGGTGACCCCAAAAAACGCTTAATTACATCCGGTCTTTTTCACAGAATAACATTACCTATCCGCTATGTTTTCACTATGTGCTAATCAGAAATGTAATATTAACTCTATAATAACCTACTCATTGTTTTTCTTAAAATGCGTGTGCTCTAAAATCTCTTGTGTTCTTAGTTAATTGATTAACTAAGGTGCATGGTTCAACTTTCCCTAAACTTGTAACAACTGTTGAAGTAATATTTTAGTGAATTATAGGAAATAAAATAATTAATTTTATTGGTTCCAAGGAATTTCCATACAATGGCCACCAACACAGATATACATATATCAGGGTACCTCAGAATATAATATAGCCATAGCAAGTAAATAACTTTTAATACATAGGACACCAACATGGTAAGTTGTATCAATGCCTCCATGCAGGGCCACCATCAGAAATTTCAGGGCCCCATACAGCTAAAGCATCTGCTCCCTCTTCCCCTTACCAACTCCATTGCTCTGCTCCCTACCCTACAATCCTCGCCACCCCACCCCAGAAAAAGGAAAAAATATTTGTGGGTGAATATGAAAAAAAATGCAATTGCGCTATTGATTTTGGATTTAGTTCTTGTTGGATTTTACAATGTACAATTTATCTATATTTTGCGGATCAGTACGTAAACAAGGACCAACAAATACCGCCACATGATCACCATGTGTTACCACTATAATGTTACTGACCAAACCAGTATACCAAGACCAATAAAACCAAAGAACAACAATATACAAAAACGAAATAATACTACCACTTCATCACCACATATCTCCACCAAAAAGATGCTGTATAATACCACCATACTGTTACTGAATATAAGCCATTACACCAAGACAAAAATTACTGCCATACAGTGACTATACAGTGGTAGATAAAAGTGCACATAGTACAGTTACATTTAGTGACTCACAGGTGACATATTTCGTGATGAGTGGTTCACGTTCACTTTTCTCCATCCAGTCCAGACTACCATGACGACTTCTCGTCGCCACCACTTGTCCCTGCAGAATTTACAACACAAACACTTGAGACTCCTCACTTTTTTATCATCTTTCCGCCTGTGCCCCCCCACCCCCCATGTACAAACTCCCCATCCATAGTGCTCCAAATGCTAATAATTAGCCCATTGGTGCCCTGCTAATTAGGTAAGTAAGCCCCCTGGTAGTTCGTTATATAGACCCGCTTGGTAACTAGGTATATAGTCCCCCTTGAAGTAGTTAGTTATATAGGGATCCTAGTAGTAGACATAAAGGTCCCCCTCTTGTAGGTAGGTATATAGGACCCCCAGAAGGTAGGTAGATAGAGTCTTCCCAGTAGGTAGAGTCCCCCACAGTAGGTTGGTATTCAGAATCCTCCAGTAGGTAGGTAGGTAGATAGGAACCCCCAGTAAGTAGGGCTAGGTAGGTAGATCAGGGCCCAGTAGATACATAGATAGATAGATAAGGACCCCCAGTAAGTAGGTAGATTAGGAGACCCCCAGTAGATAAAGAGGTGCCCCCCCAGTAGACAGTTTGGATAGATAGGGGCCCCCCAGTAAGTAGGGCTAGGTAGGTAGATCAGGGCCACACAGTAGGTAGGTAGATAAGGCCTCCTGTAGGTAGGTAAATTAGGGCCCCCAGTAGGTAAGTAGATTATGACCCCCCCAGTAGGTAGGTAGGTATGTAGGTAGATAGGGGCCCTCCAGTAGTAAGGTAGGTAGATTAGGGCCTCCCCAGTAGGTAGGTAGTTAGGTATATAGGGGCTCTCCAGTAAGTAGGTAGATTAGTGACACCCCAGTAAGTAGGTAGATTAGTGGCCCCTGATAGATAAGTAGATAAAGGGTCCCGTAGTAGTTAGGGGTAGGGCCCCCAGTAGGTATGTAAGTAAACTAGGTAGATTAGGGGCCCCCAGTAGGAATGTAGGTAGATTAGGGTCCCCAGTAAATAGGGGTAGTTAGGCAAATTAGTGCCCCCTAGTAGGTAGGTAGATTATGGCCCCCCCAGCAGGTAGGTAGGTAGATTAGGTGCTCCCAGTAGATATGTAGGTAGATAAGTGACCTCCAGTAGGTAGGTGGATAGGGGCCCCCACTAGGAAGTTAGGTAGATTAGGGCCCCCAAGTAGGTAGGGGTAGGTAAGTAAATTAGGGGCCCAGTAGAAGGTAGGTAGATTAACCCCCCCCCCCCCCAGTAGATCGGTAGAATAGAGGCCCCCAGTAGGTAGGGCCTAGTAGACTAGGAACATTCAGTAGATAGGTAGGTAGGTAGATTAGTCCCCTCAGTAGGTAGGTAGATTGGGGGCCCCGCAATAGGTAGGTAGGTAGATTAACCCCCCAGTAGGTAAGTAGGTAGATTAGGGGCCCCTCAATAGGTAGGTAGGTAGATTAGGGGCCCCCAGTAGGTAGGTAGGTAGGTATATCAGGCCCCCACAGTAGGTTGGTAAATAGGGGGTCACCAGTAGGTAGGTAGGTAGATTAGGTCCCCAGTAGGTAGGTAGATTAGGGCCCTCTCCCAGTAGGTATGTAGGTAGGTAGGTAGACTATGGCCTCCCAGTAGATAGGTAAATTAGGGGCCCCCAGTAGGTAGGTAGGTAGATAGGGGCCCCCAGTAGGTAGGTAAGTAGGTGGATAGGTGCCCCCATTAGGCTGGTGGGTAGATAGGGCCCTCTCAGTAGGTAGTGGTAGGTAGCTTAGGGCCCCCCAGTAGGAAAGTAGGTAGATTAGCGGTCCCCGGTAAGAAGATACTGTAAGTAGATTAGGAATCCCCAGTAGGTAGGGGTAGGTAAACAAATTAGTGCCCCCTAGTAAGTAGACTAGGCCCTCCAGTAGGTAGGTAGATTAGGCCCCCCCAGTAGGTAGGTAGATTATAGCCCCTCAGTAGTTAGGTAGATAAATCCCTCCCCAGTAGGTAGGCAGGTAGATTAGGGGCCCCCAGTAGGTAAGTAGGTAAATTAGGGGGCCCCCAGTACGTAAGGCGGTAAATTATGGGGCCCCTAGTAGGTAGGTACATTAGGGATGCCGAAGTAGGAATGTAGGTAGGTAGATTAGCATGGTAAGACAACCCCTTTAAACTACAGAGAAAATAGGGTACACAATGCTACTGATACATTTCATAGCTATGGGGAAGGGTGTGTAAAACACCTGAAAAGACAAGTTGCATCATGTTCACAGACACAAAAATGAGACATCCAAAGAAAAGAATATTGTGCCTACTGTGGAACATGGAGGAAGCTTGGTTGTGTTTTGGGGTCGCCTTGTTGCATCTGGCGCAGGGTATCTTGAATCTGTGCAGGCAGTTTTATTTGGGGCTTGTGCCCTGGATAAAGCTGCCAGTGCCCAATCCTCACCAGGTTCCAGGCCACTGCCATGGGCCTGGAGCGCCGACGGTCTCTTCAACTGTATGTGTGTCCTCTGGAGGCACATACAGTTGAAGGCTTCCATGCAGCAGAGAGCAAGTGCTTCCATCTCCGCAGAGTACTCCGGAGAAGGTTTACGGCACTCCGGAGTATCCGGCACAGGTGGAGTGATTTACATCCTCATGCTGCCTGTGCGGCATGATGATGTCACGTCGCCTGTGCTGGAAAGAAGACAGAGAACAGCGGGAGCTTCAGGGATCAGAGGATATTACTATCTATATATATATACTGGGGGCCCTGTTACCTATCTGTATACTAGGACCATATTACCTATCTACCAACTAGGGGGACACTATTATCTGTGTACCGACTGGGGAACGTTATTATCTGTATACCTACTAGGGGACCCTATTACTTATCTACAGACTGGGGGACCCTGATATCTGTATACCTAGTGGGGGACCCTATTACCTACTGTATATATGTACATATAAACTATATACCTTCCTACTGGGGAAAATCTAACATATATACCTACCTACTGGGAGCATATAACCTTTATACCTACCTATTGGGGGACATATAACCTATATACCTACCTGCTGAGGAGAGATAAATACCTACCTACTGAGAGGGTGTCTAAAAATCTACCTAATAGGTGGCCTATAAAGGAACGATTGGTGACACCTCATTCTCCACTGCAGGGACCTGGCTTTTCTATCAGAGTAAAGCCAGTTGCTGTGGGGATGGGTTGTCCCCATGCTTTCCTGTATAAACCCCCATTAGGAAGAGAGTTATATAACTCCCCCAGTAGGTAGGTAGTTATATAGGTGCTGGAAATGTGAGCATTTTAAAATGTTTGTGTGATAAATTCTGCAGAGTTGAGTGGTGGCCGGGAGAAGTCACCATGGTGGTCTGGGCCAGATGGAGAAGAGAAGGGAAAGTGAACAACTCAGATCAGAAAAGACGTCTCCTGTAAGTCGCTAAATGTAACTGCAGAGTCATCACTTATATTTCTGCAGAATACCTACTCACAACTGGTTTCTACCACTATATGGTCCCTGTATGGCGTTAATATATGTCTTCAGAGCCTGTGTACAACTGATCACATGTGGTAATCGCATTTGGACATGGTCCGGCAGTATTATTTCATCCTTAAAGGGGTTTTATCGTTACAAAGATCATGTCTCAGATTATGGGGACAGTAAAAATAAGCACTTTTGTAATTGGATTGCATTACCTCAGTCACTTGGTTTAGCAGATATGAGCTTTTCTGTAAATTCTGTGTTCTATTTCTGCTGTTGCTGGTCGGAGACGCCCCCTGGACGGTTTCCCCCGCCCTGACAGCCCCTGCACTGTGATTGGCTGGCTGACATTTCATTCACCCTATTGGGTACGCCCCTAAACGGGAACCCCCCCGACCATGCCCCCTGTATTGTGTTTGGTGCCTCCCTCCTGTTTTTTTACTCCCCTGAGTTGTTAAAATCGATAGTGAAACCAAGGTCTGCTGGTCTATATACATCTCCCAGCTCTGGGTGAATGACTGGGCAATACTGCCTTTTTAAAAGGGCTTTTGCCAAGGGGTTAATTCCCCCCTCACAGGCCCAGCCCTTTAAGCTTACTCTGAAAGGGGCGTTTGTTCTAGTCTTTTGCAAGCCCCCCTCCTTATGAATATCTCTGTATATAAAACATGAGGATTAATCGTATGTGTACAAGTTGGTGTAGTCTAGTGTTAGTGATACTCTCCAAGGAGGTTGGGAGTTTCAGCCCCATCAGTAGTTTTTTTTTTAAAATTTTCTTTTTTTAAATTGTACACATATGTAAAGATATGAAAATTTTTGTGTAAATCTTAATTTTATTTATCACGCACAAAACTCCCTATTAGGTCCATCCTCAGCCCCATCAAGCCTTCCAAAAATATGTGATACATGCATATACCCGGGGGATGAGACATGATATAGGGGGTATGATGTGTATATATATCATTTAGAGAATGGATTATATTTTAGTCCGCTACATATTGTAGAATTTGGGGGGGGGGAGGGATACTCGTGAGGGACTAAACTCCCAAACCCCCCCTTGTAAAGCCCAAAAACTTACCTTCGCATACCCGACCAAGTCTTTTTTTGGTTGAGCAGGTTCTTCTCTCAAAGTGATTGCTTCTTCCCCATTTTCTTTCACAGTCATGACGCAGCGAGTCTCTCTTGAAGCTGACATTCGTCCTTAATTTGAGTAAAGGGCTCTGCCTGTTTTCAGTACAATTTGGTTGAACACCATAGAAAAGAAGTAAGACTCTGGTTTCAGTGTAAATTTTTGTGTAAAAAATAGAGTTTTAAAAGGGTTGCTTTGGGGGGGTTTGGGCCCGAAGGCTGAGACATAAGCTGCAGGGCTAAGAGTGTTATATCCCAAAACCTTTGCTTCTAGCCTAAGCCAGAAAAGTGAGTACAGTTCTTCGGGGACAGACACGTCCTGGGAGGGAAAACCGGCTGCTGAGAGGAGGACACGCCCCTGAATTTCAAACTCAAACTGAGAGATTAGTGAAAGCAAGAGGGAGTCAAAAAGATAAAAAATCCCTTTTGCAGTAATGTTTTGGGTCTTGGTATTTTG